>CAKNWU010234148.1:514-10763 GCA_932072015.1 Andricus quercustozae | reverse complement strand
CAAATTTTTATTTTTTTTAGTATTTTCCTGGGAGACACTTGTGATTTGTTCAGGAAAGTGGTAAGGGTACTTTTCGGGGGTTCTGGAATATTATTACCAGGTTGACAATATAACCTGGGGTTTTCTGAAGGTGATTTGTGCGATTATTACAAATTGCTTTATTTTTTTAGTGTTTTCCTGGGAGGTACTTGGGATTTGTTCAGGAAAAAGTGGTGAGGGTGTTTTTTTGGGGGTTGTGGAATATTATTATGATATTGGGAATATAACTGAGGGTTTCCTGAAGCAGATCTGATGTGATTAATTGAAATTTTTTTAATTTTTTGAGTGTGTTTCTGGGAGGTACTTGAGATTTAGTCAGGGAAAAGCGGTAATAGTATTTTTTGGGGTTGGGGAATATTATAATGGGGATGGGCACCTAGGGCGTAAGAAAGGAAATTAGTCGTACTGCTTGTAGATTTAAAGGCAGCATTTTACTTAGTTAACAGGAGGGTATTATGGACAGCCATGCGAGTGTGACGTCTGAATAATTGAATTACATCACTTACCTAATTGTTTTTGAATCAATCCTCGTTTTTCGTTCAACAAATATTAGCATAGCTAAGGAAACTCAACTATGCCAATTTTGCTGAAGTGGGAGTTGAGGAAAAACAGAAAGAGAGGTTATTAAATAAATTGAACGAATTTTAATAAAGCCATCAATTGATTCAATTTATTTTATATTATACAAATTGGTGTAGCAAATCAAGAAACCCGAGGTGATTTTGGCAGTATCCCTAGCATTTGATCAGCGAGGTTAAGCAGTCTAATTAAGGGGAAAAGAAAACAAGTTTCAATAAGAAATTCAAAAAAATGAGGTTAGGGAATTAATCTTTAAATTGGGAAAAATTGGTTCTACTTACTTAGTTGCTTTTGAGTAACGTGCTTATTCTCTGGAAGTTAATCCAGAATATTGTATTTGGGTACCCAAAGTCCAATGGGTTTGCTGTAGAGATGTCGTGAAGTCGTGAAGTGTGGAGATAAACCAGATGATCCCTACAAGTTATTTGTCCGGGTTCCTCCCGGGAACAGTGGAGGGTTTCCTTCAAGGAGTCCAATGGTCTTCCAAATTTAAATTCCTTTGGGGTTGATTCACGATTCACCAATTTGCATGAAGGATTACAGAATTCCCGAGGGAAACAATTGAACCAACTGATAACAGCACAAACTGATTTTCCGGATTAGACAAATTGTTTAATAAACAGGCATAGCCTGCGACGGATAACGCAAAAACTGGAGAACTCACGAATTACAAATTGGTCAGAGCCTTCGGCGGATAAAGGTCAAAACGAAGAACTGCGACTTACGGATTACAAAACGGACAGAGCCTTCGGCGGATAACAGAAAAACCGGGACTTACGGATTACAAAACGGACAGAGCCTTCGGCGGATAACAGAAAAACCGGGACTTACGGATTACAAAACGGACAGAGCCTTCGGCGGATAACAGAAAAACCGGGACTTACGGATTACAAAACGGACAGAGCCTTCGGCGGATAACAGAAAAACCGGGACTTACGGATTACAAAACGGACAGAGCCTTCGGCGGATAACAGAAAAACCGGGACTTACGGATTACAAAACGGACAGAGCCTTCGGCGGATAACAGAAAAACCAGCACTGAACTTGTTAATTTTGGTAGGGTTTTTATATGGAATAGATTCCATGAGAATCCCCAAAATCAATACGGCTAGGAACATTAATTAGTGGCCATTTTGGGGTTTTCCCTTTTAACATTACTGAAATTAGGGGAGACTAGCAAACTCGTGAATGATAAGTTTTCAGGGTGAAGCCACATGCGACGTATACTATTCGTAAAAAATCTGATGGAATAATACCAGGCAGATTTGTATTGATTTGTATACCGTTACGTCGCAGGACGTAACACAAGAGAGAGGAGTAGACGAAGGCTTAATAAAAAAGATAAAAGAAATATTTGTGGAAACTAAGATAAGGGTGAAGATAGGAGAAAAGAAAGGAGAGTCATTCTGGACGGAAAGGGGGCTCAGGCGAGGGTGTCCGTTGAGTCCAATCCTATTTAGGGTTCTTCTGGAAGACTTAGAGGAGAAGATGGGGATGAAAGGGAAAGGAGAGACAGCATTAAGAACAGGCAAAATGTATTCGCCAGCATATGCGGATGACGTAGTGCTAGTAGCGGATGATGAAAGAGGAATGGATTTTATGATAAGAGGTTTCGAAGAGTACGTGAGAGTAAGGGGTCTAAAAGTGAACGTGAATGTATTTCAGTGAGAATGTGTTTCAGTGATAGAGTTGGTTGAGGAATTTTGCTACCTAGGATTTTGGCTTGCAACGAGAGGAGGAAGCGAGCTGCAGGTTAGAAAGAGATTAGAATGCGCGAGTAAAGTAATGGGAGAAGTATGGGGTATAGGTAAAAGAAGGCTCAAAGGCCGAATGGAGGACAAGAGTGTGGATGTTCGATTAGCTAGTATGGTCGGGGTTAATCTATGAAGTGGCAATTTGGGGTTAGAAAGAGCATAAGGCAGTGGAAAGTTTGCATGAGAGATTTTTGAGATGGGTCATGGGAGTGAGTTGGAGCCGTCCAGGTTATATGCTCAGGGAAGAAATAGGAAGAGAAAAAATTATTGTCTGGCACCTGAAAAGAGCCTGGAATTTTTAAGAGAAACTAAGAAGGGGAGAGGGAGCAGAATTGCACAAGCTTGTGCACGGGAGGTTGTGGATAAAGAGAGGAGGGACAACATGGAAAGTTCGAAATGGGAACAAGAGAAATATGAAATGAGATTTGAATGTGGTATGCATGTGAGGGTTAGAGAGTGGCAAGAAATAGAAGAAGAGATGACCGCAAGCAGAGGAAAGATAGAAAACCCTTGAAATACTTCCTCCACTCTTTCATTTCGATTTCTTCATTTATGACCATCCTTCCCCCTCTTTGCCTGTTTATCACTTCCCACTCTCTGTCTTCCTTTACCGCTTTCTCTACCTCTTCCAAGTACCTTTCTTTCTCCCTCTGTCTGTTTTTCCCATTACATTCTTTCATGTTTTCTCATTCTCCTGCTGAGTTGCTCTTTTTCCATTTCCCCTTTCCTCTATTTTCTTACATTCTTCTTCATCCAATGTTCTTCGATTATCTCTGTTGCTCCTTTCAACAACTTCTTTTTGCCCATTATTTCAAACCTATCCTCCTCACACCCTAGTGTCACCATAAACATGCCTTCCCTCCCTTCCCTTGATCATTACATTCTTTTTCCTCTTTGATCAACATTTAGGACCTGGTGTTCGAATCCCAGTGGAGTGAAAGGAGTAGATCTTTTTTCTGAATAAATTTAATTTCATAAGTAACGTCATCATTCTTCAACCCAAAATTGCATACCAGAAATAATTTTTATCCAAATATTTTTATGTGCCAATAGCTGTAGCTTTTACGCAATTACAAGTTATAGTGTCAAATGTAACAATAATCCTAAAAGTTGAAATTAAATATTGATTTTCTTATAAAAGATAGATCATAAAACTCGATCTGACACAAGATGCGATTACCCGCATCAGTCAGTATTTCACCTGTTTGATAAATGAATGCAATTATCAGGGTCTTTCAACTATAGAATATGATACTGACAAATAGCTTATTACTTCAAGATCACGCAATGTTCCACGTACATAAAAAAAATTACGCAAACACTCAAAATGTAATGTACATAAGCCGTTTGCCTTTCCTGTATTCAAGATGATTAAAAAAGAAAAAGATAACGGCGTCAGTATATAAACCGCCAAAATTTCACTCGTCATCAGTTACTATATTCAGGAAAATCTTCTAGATATTGGCCCCCATTTTTTGGGGATGATGAAGACCATCATTTCAACTCTACTGATAACATCAGTATTCCTATTTCTTTCTGTCGGTGAGTGAAATAAATCAGATAATTTAAATTTTTTTAAATATCTTCGCAGTAGCTACTGGAGCAAGAAAGCGCGCGCAACATAATTTTTTTCGTTACTCGATTTTAGTATAACTTTTGTTGCGATTTTTGCTATCATTTTCGAAGATGATTTTAAGGTAAAAATCACAGTACTATAAATCAATCTTGTCATTTTGCAGATTACTATACTAATCCTATCTAAAACAATCTGCTCGATGCGCGAACACATTCTTATCCAAAACTTAAAAAAAATGTCTTGGGGTATATAAATGGTATTGGGGTATAATCATCTTCAGTCTGAGAGAAAAATGAGCTTCCTTATTTTGGTATGGTTTATATTTTCTTATGGTGTCCTTCTTATTGACTGACGTGAAAATAATTTTTTATGTGGTTGTAAAAATGACTAATACCGGAACGCTTGTTCAAAAATAAATTAAAAATAAATAAACTTATTTGAAAACAAAGAAGAATTTTCATTGGAATGAAAATTCCATTCTTTAAATGAGAGTCAATGAATATTTTTTTTATTTCAGAGATATTTTCTTTGAACCAAAAAATCTTATTTCTGAGTGTGGCAACAAGATTAGGTGAAGTTTGCCACAAAAATATAATGCTTGCTGCAAAAAGATTCTTTTTTAACACATGAGAATCCTTTTAACGTCAAATTTAAAAGGAAATTTCCGTTGTTTCAAGAAACATCCTTTTGATACAAAAGAACATTTCTCTGAGTATGTTAAAAGATTCCATTTTATACATATCAATTATTAAGCCTTTAAACATTATTCTAACAATAAAAAGGTAAAATTGTGAAACTTATAAATAGGCTATATCACGCCGAAAATCATTATTTACAAGCTTGATCTATTTAACCTTATTTTATTCACGTCAAAAATAATCTTTTTGAAATGTGTGTGTGAAAAGATAATAATCTCGTGAAGAAATGCGCTTAATGAAGTTAAGACTGTAAACTATAATAATATTCTCAAAAAGTCTTTTTTCCAGACTATTAATTAATAAAAAAATAATATAAGATGAATTCGAAAGAATAATTTGCACTAATTTTTGTATATTTAATATTGAGAACCTGTTATTGTTAAAAAACCATCTTTAATTGCATTGAACTTTTACATTCTCATAATTTATGATTGAGAAAGTACTAGAATTGTCCGAAATTTGCCATCATAGGACAACCACGCACAGGTTTTGTTTTATTTGTAAAAAACAATAATAGAAATTAAAAAATTAAATTTGTGGACCACGACACAAGCTATGAAAAAAAGACAAAAGTTGTTCAACCAAAAAAGAGACAAGGTAGACTTGCCTCGGTCAAGAAATTGCTTCCGGTACTCTGCACGGAGAAAAATGGATAGTCAAACTTAATGTGTCAAAATTTAGATGGTCAGTTTGATAATCTAGATAGTCTCAAGTACCATCCACAATTCTTTCTTCATAGTCAGGCAGACCATAATTTTAGAGTCTGTTTGAATCTCCACAGGTGATTCAGACTCACTATCAGGATAGTCAAATCGACACTCCAGAATGTCGAACAGAAGTGGCTGTGCCACGACCTCTACCGAACGCCGAGCGAACACACCCGACACCCGAAACGTATTTTTGGAGCGACTGACGTTCGGTGTCACGTTTGCCGTATTTAAACCATGTCTTGATACTGATTTTGAACGTCAAATTCGATACTTCCAAGGGATTAAGGACTTGCGAGATTAGTAATACGCATTTATATTGTTTTCTGAATTTTCCAGTATAAATGTTTTAATTCAGTGCAGTGAAAACGTTTCCTTAGCATCTCGTGCTCAAAGTAATATGGTGTCAAAGTTTTTATACATATACAATCATGTCTCAGTCATCCTACTCTTCAAAAATAATAAAAATGCTTTCAAAATTGATCGATTTTATATCAATTTTCATGTTTTTCAGGTTTCTTTTATTAATTTAATTTCCGACTCTCGTTTCTCTTACTCTAAGGAATATATATGTAGGTAGAAGATGGGCAAAGGATAATAAAGTTGACCCCCTGATAGGATTAAGTTAACATTCAAAAATAATCAAAATAAAATTCCTGAGATAATCAGATTTAAACTCCAGGATCGTAATCTTTACACTCTGGGATAGTGAAGCTAACCGACAAATTTTGACACTCCATGGAGGGTACGCTAGACCATCTAGGGGGCTGTCCCATATTTAAAGCTTGAAATATAATCAGTCTGATACTCTAGATGTTCAGGCTGACTAGCCATTTTTCTCCGTGTAGGTAGAAAAACTAGAATATGCTGAATTTGCAGGGTATTTAAATCTGTTTTTAAATTCATCACCTTGTAAATTCCGCGTTCTTCTTTCTCCCAAAATAAGGATTTTCAATTTCGATTTTGACTGTAGTAAGGTAAAATAGATTAAGTATGTACATATATTGGATTATTCACATTGAAGTAATCACTCATTCATACAAAGAAACTGTTACAAGATCGTGTTCTTTTATTAAAGGTTTCACAATTATAAGTTGCTAATAAATTCAAATAAAAATTTGAGATATCTTTTAGAATTACTTGGCAAACTGTCATTTTACAATTCCTGTTTTAACTGACTTGTCTTTTTGCCTTTTCGTAGAAACATCATCAGGTAGCTCGCCCGAAACAAGGGACCATCTAACAAAGTTTGAGAGGATGAACATCGATTTGAATCGTCCAGGTAGCTATATTAACAATAACAATCTTTAACAGAAATATTAATTCGTAAACAGTTTTTGTATTCACAGTTTGAAACTGTTCTTTGTAGGCTCTTTCCCTTTTGAAGTAAGCTGTTCGATTCTATATTTCTTTAGAATAAAAGAAGAATCATAAATATTTCAGCGAGTGCCTACTAATAATTGCTTTCTTGCAGATTGGCAAGCATCTGCGAATTCCTTTGATGTTTTTGAAATTGATTGAAATCTTAAAAATCCTTTGAATTTTGTTTTCACATATATCTTTTGAATTCCTTGAAATCCGCAAAAATCCTTAGATATAAAATTTAATTTACTCACAAGAGTTCTCTAAAAATTGATTGAACTTATTTGAGTTCTTTGGCAATCGTGAAAATCCATAACAATAGTTAGAAACCATTTTAAATCTCTTGAAAACAAATCAAATTAAACATATTCATTAAATTTTTTTTTTAAATCTGTTCAAGATCCCTCGAAATATTCGAAATCCTTTAAAATGTGGGAAATCCTTGCAGATTCAATAAAACCCCTTAAATCTGTTGAAATTTCTGGACATTTTTTAAAAATCTGTTACGATACATTAAAATCTCGGAAAACTTTTGAAATCCCGTAAAACTATTTGAGAAACCTAAGAATCCGTGAGAGTTCTTCAAAATCTCCTGAAATCCTTTGGAATCCCTTAAAATCCCCGAAGATGTTTGTAAATCTTTTAAACCGTATATAATTTCTTGAAATGTTTCAGAATCTTATGAAATTCTTCAAAACTCATAGAATTATTATAAGATTTCTTGAAAGTTGTTGATTTCCATGTAAGCTAGCGCGAGGGTTTTTTTCGGAGCACAGAACACAAGTTTGTTGTAGAAATACAAAAAAACCACAATTTTAATAAAAACTCAAAAATTTTACCAACAATTTAATTGATTTGGTAGTTTTCTATGATATTCTGTACGGCAGGGGTTTCGGAGCACAGAACACAAACTTTGGGTCGAATTAAAAAATTCCACAATTTTACTCAGAATTAAAAACTTTTACCAAAAAATTAAGAATTTTATTTATTTTGTAGATTTCCATGAAAGTCAGTTTGAGGAAGGTTTGCGGAATTTTTTTAACTTGAACCTAAATTTGTGTTCTGTGCTCCGAAACTCCCCTCGCTCTAAAAAATTCCATGGAAATTCACCAAATTAATTAAATTTCTAAATTGTAGTAAAATTTTTGAATTTTTCGTTAAATTGTGGAATTTATGTATTTCCATCCCAAATGTGTTCTGTGCTCCGAAAATCCACCTCGACGTTTCGACTCATGTGGGAGTCCTTTTCAGTGATTTATTTCTAAACAAAATCAAACTTACATTTTCAGTAATATGCTAAACAAAACCAAATTTATATTTCCAGTAATATGTTTTCGATAAAAATAGCAGTGTCGATAAATATGACTATATTTTAGTTTTAACTATGGTACAGCCCCATAGATGGTGTAGTCTACCATCCGCGGAGTGTCAAAATTTGACGGTCAGCTTTACTATCCCAGAGTGTAAAGTTGACCATCTTGGAGTTTAAACCTGATTATCTCAGGGAAATTTATATAAAATCCGTCAATTCTTAAAGCATCTTTATTATTTTTGAATAAAGGATGCCTCAGACATGATTTCAGATGCATAAAAACTTTGACAACAGATGAGTTTGTGCACAAGAGGCTAAGGAAGCGGCGTCACTGCACTTAATTAAAACATTTTTAACACTGGAAAATTTATAAAACAATATAAATGCATATCACAAATCTTGCAAGTCTTGTTTCTTTATTGACGAATTGCAAAATTTTGAGTACGTTTTCGGTCGAAAATGTTGAGAATAAGCACTGATTAATAATTGACGCCTGTATCCTGAATCCCTCGGAGGTATCGAATTTGACGTTCAAAATCAGAACGACAACCACTCAAGCCATTCTCCAACATATCTTCCACATTTTATTCACTCTCGAAACATGGTTGAAGTATCAACAAAGTTGATTTAAATTAATTTAAAATGTTGTGCAATAGGACAAACGTGACACCTAACGCCAGTCGCTCCAAAAATGCGTTTCGTGTGTCGGGTTTGTTCGCTCGGTGTTCGGTAGAGTTCGTGACGCAGCCACTTTTGTTTTAAATTCTGGAGTGTCGATTTGACTACACTGATAGTGAGTCTAAATCACCCGTGGATGTTTAAACAGCCTATACAATTATGGTCTGTCTGACTATGAAGAAGAAATTGTGGATGGTACTTGGTACTACCTAAAACATCAAACTGACCATCTAAATTTTGACACTCGAATTTCGACTATCTATTTTTCTCCGTGTACAAATAGCGAAATATATATCCATACCATACATACAGGGCCTGTCGGAAAAATTTCCACGCATTCTTAAACCTTTCGATGTGAAACCGGTCATCCGTAATGTCAATGATTTATCATGCATTTTCAAACCAAAGAAAGATCCTATCACTACATCTGGCAGTAAAAATGTAGTTTACAAAATACCATGTTCTGGTTGTGACTGCTTCAACTAGAAAATATAGATTCAAACCAATTTTAATCAATTTCTTAAACTTACCTTTGGAGTAATGCATACCGCTTCAATGCTCGCAACCAATTATTAATTTTAGTTCGAAAAAGCGCTTCAAACTAGGAAAATTTATGCGAAATGATAAAAAGAGAGAATGAAGAGGGCTTTACTCATAGAGGAACTCGCTATTGTTATTTTTATGCAAGTTAAATTCTTTAATCAGTCGAATTTCGTGATAGACTAATCATTTAACTTTAGCATGGGAGGTAGCCACAAGCAATACACTTTCGAGAACAAATATCTCTTAGGTAGACAAACTAAAAAATGCGGAATTTGCAGTGTATTTAAATCAGTTTTCAAGTACATACCTTGTGAATTACGCGTTATTTTTTCTCTCAAAATAACAATTTTGAAGTTTGATTGTGACTTTGAAGTAATCACTTTTTAATACGAAGAAACTGTTACACGATCGGGTTCTTTTACTAAACTTTTCACAATAATAGGTTTCTAATTAATTCAAATAAAAAAGTTAAGATATCTTTTAGATTTACTTGGCAAACTTTCATTTTATAATTCATATTTTAACTGACTGTTTTTTTATTGACTTTCCACAGAAAGATCATCATGTAGCTCGCCCGAAAGGAGGGACCCTATAGCAGATTTTGAGAGGATGGCATTGTATTCGAATCGTCAAGGTAAATATAGTACAAATATAAATCGTTAACAGAAATATATTTCTTTAGAATAAAAGAAGAATCATAACTATTTCAGAAAGTGCCTACTAATAATTGCTCCCTTGTAGATTGGCTGTTATGGAAAAATATTATAGCAAACTCAGTATAGGCCTACAATGATTTTCTAATAATGAATTTCCCATAATTTTTTTATGATTATAAGAAATGAATGATCAAATATGACTATGTAGAAAACGACTATACATAAAAGTAGACATACAACAAAGGAACAGTTTTTTTCGAGACCGCTCATAATTTTGATGATAACTTAAAAATAATCTTAAGCAAGCATTTTGCAAGCATCTTGCAAATTCGTTTGATGTCTGCG
>CAKNWU010234101.1:2566-16623 GCA_932072015.1 Andricus quercustozae | reverse complement strand
CGTATTTTACCACTGTTATGCTTAAACAGCGAACGCGAGTGTTGGGTGTGACAACAGTCGCCTCTGAATGCTTTGTTACAGCTACCATGTATCACTCTATAGGTTTTTAGTCGCTTGCTTGCTGATGGTCCAGGAAGTTTCTTACAATGTCACAGGTGTTTAATAAAACCGCCTTCTAAGCTGCTAAGTTGATCTTGGTTGTATAGGTTGCCTGCAAATTTCGGTTAAGTGGACAAGCAGTGTCGATGATGTAGACACTTGCACCTTTTTTTTCTCGCATCACTATGTCGGGTCGATTGGCTCGGATGTAATGATGTCCAAAATGACCTCAAAAGCTGCTGTCGGTATTGTTTTCATAGCACGAGTGCAGAAAACCCTTAAAAGGCTTTCCAGTTGCTTAATAGTACTGATTAGTTCGATCCTTAGTAACCAGACTGTTGATGCATATGCTATTATAGGTCCGATTATTATCATTGTATATAACCAGTAGGTAATCCTCGGTTTTAAGTCCCAGGTTTTCCATATTGCACATCTACAGGCCCAAAAATCCTCTTAGCTTTTTTTACCATTTCATGAACATGGAGTTTCCAGGGTAATTTAGGGTCAAATATTACTCCTAAATACTTCGTTGATTTTGAAAATTCTACTTACCTACGGTAAAACTTAAAATTTCTAAGGTCAGGAAGCTTTTTGTTCTGGAAAATGCATGAGTTCCGTCTTGTCCAGGTTAACGGATCAACAACGGTTGCCGCACCATTGCTCTACTACAGGGCTCACCAAAAGGCAGTCGGCGACTGCAAATACTGACAGTGTCAGTCGCGAGACTAGGTCAAACAGGCCCGAGAACAGGCCCTCATAAATCTTGTCGTTCGACTGGTCCCTAATCCTTCACGGTAAATTACAGTTTGAAATGAAAAAATGAAATGTATTGTGAATTCAAGTAGAAAAAAATCAGATCCTTCGGTGTAAACAATTTTCCGCAACGAGCCGTGACCGTGCCGACCGTAACCCTTTCTAAGATTCCTGGAAATCGAAGAAAAAAATGACAGAAAAAATTGGTGGCAGTCGTGCACTTGTCGTGTCAGTCAGCACCTGCTGAAAGTGGTGAGCCCTGCTCTATTATGTTGAGCGCTGACTGAATGAGTTCCATTAAAATGCCCTCATGCTTCCCTGTTTCCCTCATGCTTTCCCTAGACTTGAGTGTAAAAACCCGACTTGTTTAAAACACGAATCAGGTCATCAATGACAAGCGTCCACTGGTTGGATGAAAGATCTCTTCCTCTGGGCATCCCCTTGACACTTTGGCTTTCACTTCATTGCCATGTAGCGAAGTATGTACCGTTCTGCTTTTCAACATGGAGTGCATTCAACTGTTTACCGTATCACTAATTTCTTGTGCTTCAGCAGAACCGTATATGTTTACGAAGTGTTTTCAGCATGAACGAAGTCAAGCTGATCGGTCGAAAGGATCTTGCCTGATAGTAGGTATACTT
This sequence comes from Andricus quercustozae, assembly GCA_932072015.1. NCBI lineage: Eukaryota > Metazoa > Arthropoda > Insecta > Hymenoptera > Cynipidae > Andricus > Andricus quercustozae. The sequence goes on along the minus strand of CAKNWU010234101.1, from coordinate 15,130 downwards.
GCCCGGCTTTGGAATGAAGATTGCCTTAACCTATCTCCATGCTACCGGGGTGTATCCTATTGCTAAGCATGCCAGAAAGATGCTGCACAATGGATCTATCAAGGACTGAAATTCTTCTTGAATTAATGCATCGAATATTTTATCATCCCCTACAGTTTTAGATGGTTTAAATTGTTTAACTACTCCCCTAATCTTTGAATTAATAACACTACGTCTAGCTACTTTCCAATCTTCCATTCTGGCCCTAAAAGTTGGCCCTTCTGCAGGGTATGGCTGATGAGTCGCCCTCTCATTCGTGTAATGACCTATCCAGGTTGTACCCGATCGAGCTTCTTCTCTAATGTCGCTTTAATTGCCTTGGCCTGGTCGGCCTCGAGTTTGGTTACTGGGAACCCCTCGGTGACTATGGCTACTTTCAGATGTCTTTGAAAAGTCTGGCTATAACAGACTGTTCGACCTTTCAGCCGCATCTTCTTCTGCTTCCTCATTTCATTCGTTGAGCTGCTATCAGAATGACCCCCTTTTAGAGTTCCCGTCTGGCTAGTTGTTGCTTCCGATTGATTTAACAATTGGCGTTTCAAACTCTTCCTATCAGCTCCCTACAATCTAGCACGTTGTGGTTTTTACGTTCGGTTTGACCCGCTGGCATTAGTATCGCCTGTGTTACTTCCAAATGGTTCTCCACTTATAGAATCCGAAGTATGCTGTAAGGCTCCTTCGGTAATTTCCATATTCACAAGGGAAGATGCTTTTTTCCAGAGGAGTCGTTTTCGGCTCCCCCTGGGTATTTTTTTTAAAGAACTCATTTTGTTTCCATGATTAGCTAGAAAAATAAAATTCCGCCCCTGCAGAGTTGCGCATGCAGGGGTAAGACTGATTACTCCGGGAGGTCGTCCGGTATCCCCGAGAGTCCGTTAGGTCACCTTCGTACCCCTAGATGCCAAAGTGCACCGGGCGTGGCTTCTCTACACCCATGACTTAAGGTGATGGCCACATTGAGTAAAAAACTGACTAAATATCCGTTCGTAAGCCACCACACCAACGGAGGGCCGTTTCTTCATCGCGAAGCGTGCCGTGGGCCATTCCCGCCCCGATTCCAAATTGGATGTCGGTCCGGGAGGGACCTCAACCCAGGGCTCCAGCATGCTCGCGTTAGCTAGACTCTTTCAACCCTTTACCATACTACAATCATACATACCAGGAGAGCATGTTTATAGGGATCCTTCCATACACATTCATAAACATGCAGCCCGTGTTCCGTTTTTCCCTTTGTCCCACACGCTTAAGCCTGCCCACAAACTACAAGGTATTATAGCCCCTAGTGATTCCGGACTTTTTTTAGTGGAGAATGGATAAATATATACGCAGTTTCAGAAAATAGGCCAAATAAATAAATTTTTACATTTTCAATAAATGGAATGAATGGTGATAAATGTTCATAAATGGTCACATATGCAACTTCACAGGATAAGCACAAATATATACTTGCTTATGCACTACAGAATAAACGTATATGCAATTTTAAAAATAAAAATGGCACGGTTTGATAAATTCTTTACTGGGCTTTTCAGAATAAGTCTTCAGCGCAAATTTTCAACAAAATTTACTGCGAATAGTCAAACAAGTACATGTACAAGTACAATCATTAGGTTTAACTGACTTGAAAATATATTCATGGATAAACTATATTTTAGCTAAACATGGAAATAAGAAATATATTTGAGAACATTTATTGTAAAGGAACGTTATTGTTATTCCGTTTTACATTTTCAGAAGGCACTGCAGTCAACTCGACAACATATTTAATTTGTTTATTTTATGCAAAATTATATTTTGCATAAACCATAAAAATCGAAATTAAAATCATTTATAAACCGCTTATTTAATTTTACATACAAAAACGTTGACCCTTTTTGTGAAGAAAAGTTTACATGCTGCGTGTCGTGTTTTTCGTTTAAGGCTTGGACCAATTTTCTTTACCTTTGAAGAAAAAAAACTTATGTGAAACTGAATTTCATTTAGAAAAAATGGATAGTAAAACGGTTATAAGAACTTGCCGGTACTTACTGTTGTTTACTGGGTTTAAGCACAAAGGTATCTATGGTTGATCCTCTAGAAATTGGTATTTGTTGGGCGTCCGTCCTTTGAATGGTTATCAATTAAGACCTTTGTCCGTTTGAGAAATAACTCGACGTAATTCTTATTTTGTAAAACTTTGAACTATGAAATATCAATTGTAAATGCAAACTGCGAAGTGCAAACTCGCGTAATTCGATTTTGAATGAAAGGGGTATAGACTAGTTTAATAATGATCCGACGCGGTAGCGTTGCGAGTTCCAGATATGTTAATGAAGATGCGGCGCAGTATCTTGTAACTCTAGACTCGTTGACGAATCTGATTTGGCGCGCTAAGATTTGCATTCTAGAACTGACTGCAGGTTCCAGACCTGTTGCTTATATGAGAAATTGGGCCCATGAAATCCTTAGATCCCTTGGTCAAGCCATGAAGAAGATTTTACAGATTTCTCCGACATCAGATTACAATGTCTGTCAAAGGACTAATGGGTTTCTCTAGCATCGATGGTAGTTGGGAGAAGAGAAATCTCAGGTTTCTCACTGTTTCGAATAGAAATTTCATTAACTTATCGCGTCTGCCTGTTTTTCTCTTGCCTTGCTTGTCTTTTATCTCTTCCCACTTTCTTATGGTGGTGGTGAGGTATGTGTGCACGAGTCTATCATGCATAGCGACAATTTACTTGTACCGATCGAGACCATTTTGTGAATAAGTGTTACTGACTGAAACTCATGGATTAATCATGTTAGGGCGAGTGTCCTTCTTTCAAGGAACCTACTTTTCTCCTCCTGCAACAGTTAACTTTTATAGCTCGTTTTTGTGCATTACTATAAAATTCTGGTTCTTCGAGAAAGGATCTAAGCTTTTTTGTGCACCGGAACAACGGATCTTGTGATGCAGGTGAGTCTGAGAAAAGTAAAAATGTTAGTGGAAAATTACGCGCACTATTCTATTGCTCGTTTCGGCAGCAATCAATGATAGCAAGTGCACGAACACTATCGTACATAGACTTGTCCTGAGTGTTCATGCTAAGAGAGTCGGGAGAAAATTATCTCGGCAGGATTCGTTCTCACTAGACTACGTGAAGTCATCCAGGTGCAAGACAATACTTTTGCCGCGAGCTGTAAAATCTAAACAGATGTCTGTAAGTACGCGCAACTATTTGATCCGCCTGTTTTGATTTTTTACAAATAGCTTCGTGCAATCACTCGCTTCTTTTAACGTGATACAGACTTTGATCATGGTCTTTATTTAAACTTTATTTATTGAATCTGTGCTGTGTGTTGTATTTTTAACTGGCCTGTCGAATACTCAAAATCATTAAGGATTTTAAAACAAGATTAATACTTTTCGTGATGTTTTGCTACATTTATATATAACACAGCTCCACACAAAAAAAAAAGTTGTCTACCCCAGAAACCAGAACAGGCTTACCCTACGTTTTTGAGGTCGCCGCTGTCTTTCGGAGCCGTTGTGTTTCTATGACCATATTCTATGTTTTCTAGGTTCCTGAGTACAAATGCTAAATCCGTTCGTTACCATGGTCCCAGCCTTCGGAAAAACTCTTAACCCAACAGACCGCAGACTCGTGACTCGTCTGATTCCACGTCCAGAGAAAATTGAAAGCCAGTCGAAAATCAGTTGATGCCGCCGAAAGAATTGTCAATGGTCGATCGTAGGTGAGTCTTCTGTCCTGGGGGTGATAACCCTCATACTTCCCCAGGACTAAGTATGAGGGCTTTCCGACTTTGACGAACACAAAGTTAACTCATCGTCGGACACACTACGGTTTCATCCTCACACCCTGATGGCAGTACCGTCCTACTGGATTTTTTTACTCCAACAGATAGTGATACGAATAATTCTACACATCCCCTTTCAGGGCAGTCGTCATCGTTCACAGAATCTGTCGGAGTAAGAGGATTTCGTCACTCGTTCAAGCAACAGGATCATACTGAGAGAAAATAACAAAAATGCATGCATGATCTGATATCCAAACATACAATTATGCAGTGCGAGAACGTGCGAATTTCTGGTTCGCACGGTTGTTATCTGGACAATGCTGTCAACAGCATCAACTGATTTTTGACTAGCGTTCAATTTTTTACCGAACGACCTCAGGATTTGCACTCAGGAACCTTGACAACATAGGATATGACCACTTTTCATTGGCACGAATCATGTTTCACATGAAAACAGCCATTTACATGTTTTTTGAGGTTAGGGACGAAATCTGACGTGATGAAGCCAAACTGACCCCGGATTCGGATTCAGCGACCCCAACAACGTAGGGCAAGCATATTCTGGTTTTTGGGGTAGACAACTTTTTTTTTGTGGAGCTGTGTAATTTTAATTCTGATAGTTATTAGTTTTTATTAATCACATTTTTAGTGGGTATTTTGTTTAAATTATTTTTCAAAATGCCGACTTTATCCGAATGCATAATAGGGCAATATGAGTGGTTTTCATGCATTTGTAATGCAATTTCGAACTAAAAAAAGACGAACAAAGACAATTTAACGGAAAATTTGGTTAATACCTGTATAGCCGCGCTCGACAAAAATTTGGGAAAGTTACGAGTCCACTCATGAACAACTTCTAACCGTCAAGGCGGACAACAAAGACAATGCTTACTTCACCGCAGATATGTATACCCAGTGTGAGGACAAATACGTTGCAGCGAAAGCATAGATGCTGGAAATTTTGGACATATTTATAACTACGCCTACAGCTCATATTATGGGAAAAACTCCATTTCATGTAAATGTTCAGCCAAGAAGGATGTATCCACTGAAAGAGTTACCTAAGTTTCCAGGTGTCTATACTGAATGGCCACCTTATAGAGATTTGTTTGAATCATCGGTAAAAAATGATCAGGATTTTCCTACCTTTCAAAAATTACATGTTTTGAAGATTAGTTTGGTGGGTAAACCTTCTCAACTTCTGCTCAAGATTCCAACTACTGGTGCCAATTTTGAACAAACATGGGATATTTTGGTTGGCAGATATGATAACAAGCGAGCCATAATTAGTTCTTATATATCCAAGTTATTAAGTATTAAACAAATCCCCAAGGAAGATGCAGGAGAGCTTCGTTCATTGCTAAATGATACCTATGAGGTGATAGGGGCCTTCGAGGCGATGAAGAGACCCACTGACAGTTAGGACGACCTTCTGTTCTGTCTGACCACACAACGTACGGCGACATCGGTCCATTATCACGTTCAAGGAAATAGAAGACCAGCGTGCTCCAACCACTAGGGGTCTCACTATTGTGACGATAAATTCTAGGCTGGCTCGTTCAGTGAGTTCGGTTGTACTTGCTGTCATATTGTGTAGACTCACTTGCTATATACCAACAATTACTATTTCTATGAATAATTGGCCACGTCTTCAAGGTCTTGAGCTGGTTGATAAATTGATGCATTACTTGCGCTCGATATCGTGCAACTACTTGCACAAAAGTGATGAGTCGCCCAGTGGGCACCAAATTTGACGACGACTTTACGACTCCGTTACGACATCTTTACGACAACTTTAAGAGATCCTATGTCCATGTCGTTAAGGAGTCTTTACGATATCGTAAAGACACCTGAACGACATGGAAATAGGATGTCGTAAAAATACCGTAAAGAAGTCGTAACGATGTCGTAAAGACGTCATCAAATTTTGTGCCCACTGGGCGTTTGCCTACTCATCGTATTACTCGACCTGCGAGACCGCTTGCTGTCAGCGGGATGGTCTATGCTGGACCGATGTGGCCCGTCTGCTGGCGTAATATTAATTAGCACAAGTTACCTTACTGTGCCTGACCGCTGGCTGAACTGTGTCCCAAGTTCGGGCCAACAGTCGGATAGACTCTGGTGAATTGTTTTAAAAGAAGCTTAAGAATACGATCGACCAGACTCTGGGAAAGGTTTGCAGTTAAATGGATTTTATTGAATTTATTGATGTTATACATAACCTCGCTGCGCTTTGAAACAAAAAATTTGCAATTATAATGTCAGAGAATAAATTCTCTTACAACAGGTTGAAAAGAGCTTTAATGTTCGGTATTGTTTAAACATTTTATAAAGGTCTTTGACATCATAATTGCTTATTGTTTGTCTCACAGCGTAGTGGCGTTGTGTATAACTTCAAAAACTTTAGTACAGTCCATGCGACTGTCGACCTGATCTGAGACCAGAGTTGTGTCAACGGTTGAGCGCAATGAGTTACTTTACTGGATAAGAATACGCCGACAATAGGGCCAACTGTTGCACAAAGTCGGGCCAACCGAGAAGAAAATCTTTTATTTTATAATATTTTATTTTTAAATTTGCACATTAAACATTTTTAAACCCAAATTTTCATAATATGTATGAAATCAAAAAATGATAAATATATTCCTGAGCCGACCCTGGCTTTTCAGTAAAAAAGCATGGCTGAGATTTGTTTAGGAACGTTTAAACGGTTCAATGGCTCAGTTGGTTAATGCGTCGGCTAACCACATACGGCTTAGATAGTTTAGGTAGGGTTCGAATCCCCAGCGAGTGCGATTTTTCAACGGGTTTAAGTGTGCGATTATATATGTAAGGGACCGTGCGTAAAATTATGTAATTTGAAACATAAACTAAGTATAGTAATAATAAAAAAACTATCTTTTTTTTTTGCAAGCAACGCTGCTTATTGATGTTGGCTCAACTTTGAGAACCAATTATGTGACAACCTCATTTTCCTTGGTTGGCTGAACCTTGCCTACCATTGTCGGGCGAACTGGGAAATGTAGGCAGACTTGCGTTATCATTACGCTAGTTGAAAGCCAATATGTGTCTGACTTTGTGCTGACGAACTTAAAAACAAACAAAAGTTCTAAAATGCTATAGCAAAGCAGAAAATGGAAGATGTGTTTGCGCAGACGTAATACTTTAGTTCTACATGCTAACACAACAAAAATTCGAAGTCAAATTTCAGATATCAATTTATGCGCGAAATTAGCCTTTTTTCATAGGGCGTCTGGACTATTTCATTGAAAATTCAGGGCTAACTGAAGAATATATATTTTTATTATTTTGTTTCACATATTTTATGAATAGGTGGGTTTGATAATGTGTAATTCAAATATTTGATATTAATGCTGTCATTTCCGGGAATGATAATCACTTTTTCACAGTTTTTTGTATTAACAAGCTTTTATATGTTAACCCTTCGATGGCACACTTCCCGACGCGTAACATAGCTGGCATACTGGGTTTTTTTTTTTTGACCCCAAGCGAAAAAGGCTTCCCGCAAAGAGCCAATTGATTATTTTAAGCAGGTGAATTTTTTACATACTCTTGGATAGTTACTTTAAAGAATGCTGTGGGTTATTTACTTCAAAATTTATTTTAAATATGAAAAGAAGATTGTAAAAGTTAACCCATAGCGAAAAATGAGATTTTTTAAGACAAAATTAATAACTTTCTTTTTCTTTTTTAATAACCGTATTAGTACTATTTTCAAATTTTGAAGGGATTTAAATAAGGTTCAACATGTCTGGGGTTTTTTTGACCCCAGTGTGCCAGCGAAGGGTTAAGTGTATGTGATGTTCAAAATTCATAGAATTCGTCAAAACTTTAAACTTCCATCTCTCTTAAGATTAGTTTGCGTTTTAGATTGTACAAGAGTTTTATGTATGAAACTTTCCGCTTTAATAGTGAAAAAATATTAAATTGTATGTTAGATCATGCATCTAACACCCTTCTAAAAACTGATGAAACTGTATTTAAAAATTGAAGGAGGATAAAGATTTTGTTTCAAGATAAAGTACTGAGTATATATGATAAGAAAATATGTTTATTCCATTTAATTTTAAGAATTTAAAAGTTTCAATACCTATAAAAAAGTTTGCATGTTACATATAAAATATGAATTTAAGGGGCTAGTCTAGTTCCTCACTTTCAAAAAATCGAAAATTTTTTCTTGCCTTATTCGATAGTATACTATTTGGAGAAAAAGTTCCCAGAGTAACTGTAAGTATGAAAAATTTAATTTTATAATCAAAAGTCCGTTGTCAAAACTTTAAAAGCGTTTTTCTCAAAACTGCATTTTCAAAAACGGCTGCAACTCTAGCTCAAAGAAAAATTAACAAATCAATTTGAAATTTGGCACGAATATTCGTAACATGTTTTTACATATCATGAACTAGGATCTTTTCGATATTTCAAAAAATATAAATTTGCCGAGCAAAAAACGAGCATTTTTTTGGTGGAAATTTGAATTTTTTTTTCAAAACGCTGCCATTTTTTAAATTTTCAATATTTTCAAAAGATCCTAGTTCATGGTACGGGGAAGGTCATCTATTAACAATTTTTAAAATATTTCAAAAAGATATACATATATTCGAAAAGAATTCTATAAATAATGTCGATGATATATCATTCATGTCTAAAATAAATTTTCCATACCATTTTATAATCGTTACGTAACAAGGTAGCAGAATTGCTATAGATCTTGTGTTTAACTATCTTAAAGTATAAATTATACAGGTTTGTCACATAACAGTCATTTCACAATATTACATATCTGTTACTAATGTGCATTAAATACAGAACTACACAGTAATGCCTTTACAGCTTAATTACGTAACACCATAACATAGTTTGTGTAGATCATGCGCGTAACCAAGTTACGTAATAAATGTAATATGAGTGTCACAGAACGGATATATCACAATATTACATGGATGATACTGATGTGCATTATGCACAACTAACAGAACTACACAGTGACGCCGTTACTGTTTAATTATGTAATACTGTAACAAACTTGTTATAGAGCATATACGTAACCAAGTTACGGAACAATTGTCACATTACTTTTACATAACAGTCATGTCCCATTTGTTACATAGCTGTTACTAATGGCCATTATACACAAATTACAAAAGGACACAGTAACGCCGTTACAGATAATGCCTGTCACCAAGTTACAGAACAAATGTTACACGATTGTTACATAAGAGTTGTGTCAGATTGTTACATAGCTGTTATTATGTGCAGAATCCACAGCTTGAAGAACCACACAGTAACGCCGTTACATTTCACGTACGTAACACTGTAACAAAATTGTTATAGTGCATGCATGTAACCAAATTACAGAACAAGTACGTCACCGGTCAGTAAAATTCATTATATAATCATATATAAAAATGTTAACGCTTTGTTACGTAACAGTTTCATAACGTGTTTGCTGAGTTAGAACTTCACTACTCTTTTTCAATATTAAAATACACAAAGCATTCAATTTTACGAACTCTTGACATATCTTCGCATTGAAATACATAAATCACTAATTGAAAATTTATGAAATAAGTCGATAAATATTAAAGATTTTTACGACTTAAAGGCGGGTAAGGCAAGTTGGACGCCAAATTTTCTAACCTCAGAGTTCCGTGTCACTAGCGTGAAGTGATCTCGCATCGCCTGCATCAGGCGCCAATTTCAAATTTGAGTGCAATTTAATTTTAAAACATCTCTTGTCTCGTGTGCTCTGAATTAATTTCAGAATTATATTTTTTAAATAAACCATGGAGCATATAATATTAATATTCCAATAATTACATAAAAATTTTCAATTATTTAATTTAAAGAGAAATATATTTAGAAAAAAATATATAGTCTAAGAGAAAAAAATTGCTTTACTATTTTGTTATGGATTTTTAAGAAATATTCCTGTTTTGCATGAAAAATTATGTAACAATATTTTTATTGGATTTTAGGTTCCGAATTTGATATGTATTTATTAAATAAAATACTTCTTTTGTTGAAAAATAAATTTAAGTGGCCTTAGAAGACAATTTTTGTCAAGATGATGATTCTTCAGTGTCCTAAGTTGATTAGTTCCTGTATTATATCTCCAGCGTGGAGCTCTAGTTGTCCCATCACTCTTGTTTTCACCTTCTAAGCTATGAAAATATACCACTTAAAAAAAATTGGTATTAAATAAAATGTTATTTTCGTGAAAAAAATTATTGAAATGGAAACAATTTCACTTATTTAATATTTCAAAACAGTTCTGCTGATGATTTATATGAATAATAAAGGGGACCTAGTGGGCACCAAATTTGATGACGTCTTTACGACATCGTTATGAGATCTTTACGACAAATTTACGACAACTTTACGACATCATGTTTCCATGTCGTGAAGGTGTCTTTACGATATCGCAAAAACATCGTCAGATTGTACGACGGCTTGACGATATCGTAACACCTTAACGACATGGACATAGGATGTCGTAAAGTTGTCGTAAAGATGTCGTAACGATGTCGTTAAGACGTCGCTAAATTGTGTGCGTACTGGGAAATATGAATTAAAAGGTCATGCAATAATCCTAGCAAAGTGGAATATATCTTGAGTTTTTGCAAAATTTTCAATGTATTCTTTTCAAATTTCATTTATTGTTTTTAAACAGGTTTTTTGTTTAAATATATTTTTTTTCTTTCTAAAATTTTTACTTTCTCATCCAGAGAATGTATTATATTTGGGTAAAATTTGACCCCCCCCCCCTCCGGTTTTCGTCAAATATCCACGTTTTGAAACCAGCTGACCCCAAAAAACAGGTTTTTACGAGTATTTTTTGTATGTATGTATGTATGTATTTATGTATGTATGAAGGCATTTCTGTGTGCGAGCACGATATCTTTCAAAATAATTGACCGATTGGATTGACCTTGGGTATACTCTTTTAGTCTCCTAAACTAAAAGTCATGTTCATTAGCCAGCCATTTTAGATGGAAATTCACAAAGTGAGCGCATTTTGAAAATGTTTAAGATCATTTTTTTCAAAATGTGAAAAAAAAAAGTTTTTGTTTCTATGCCTAAAGGTAGGCCGGGAATTAGCAGATGTGAACATATAAACTCCTATCTAAGACAAAGCTGCTGAAAGCTGGTGACATTCTCAGCATAAAACATCAACCAATTGCGACTCTCTCAGTTTCCAGTCCTTGTCCTCACCCCCTCAATAACAAAAGTTTTGGTAGGACTGACGGTACAACTAGACTCTCCACCATACGACGAATTACTACTTAACTGTGTCATAAAATTATCCACATGTACACCTGGTGTAAAGGAAACAGCCACAGTATAATTGACTTCATTATTGCTGATTTCTCAACTTTGACTAGCCGACATTTTCTCAAAAAATTTTTTTTGTCCAAATCCTTCGGTTAAGGACTAGAAAAACTTACAATTTTTTGAAATATATTTGATTTTCCCATTTCGGATGATCGAGTCATGAGCAGTGTTGCTCACCGCAATACACCTTCATAAAATCATACTACGGTATATCAGTTGTAACTCATGAAATAATGTGTATTCTTAAATGAAAATCAGTGTAAAATTATTGTACCAAAAAGTATTATTTCATTCTTTAAAAAAAAAATCGATAAAATTCACTTTTTTATTGCGTTGAAAGTAGGGCTAAACCCTTAAGGTCGATAGAACGTTAAGAAAATTAGTTCTTCTGTTTATTTAAGACTGACATCATTAAACTAAAAGCAGTTCATAACAATAACGAGCACACGAAGTGCGAAACCCTAGAGGAACCGAGCTTAAAGCGTCAGGCAAATGTATCCGAGCGCGTAGCGCGAGGTGAATACATTATCAAGCGCGAAGCGCGAGATTAATACCTAATCGAACGTAAATTGAACGTAATTCTTTGTCCGTAGAATTTTTATTACGAAATTTTATTACCTTCTTAGCTGCCCTCGTGAAAATAAAGATCAACTTAATACCACTTTAAGATCCGTTTCAAACAACGCTTGGTCTTTTTCTGGTCTGTAGCCTTCAGCCTATACCAAAGTGCTAATTTCCGAAACTAAACACACGGCCCAGGCTTGGTCCAATTTCGGCAGCCAAAGATCGGCTGTTCCCAACTTTGTCTTTACACTGGCAAAACATGTTTTAGTCGAAAAAGCCGGAGTCTCGCCCAGTGATGGCACATTACTGGACCAAGTGTTACTTTTACAAAGGCAAACCATGTTTTAAGAGGAAGAGCCAAAGTTTGACCCGGACTCGGGGCACTGCTGTTCCCAACTTTGTCTTTACTCTGGCAAAACATGTTTTAATGAGAAAAGCCAGAGTCTGGCCCAGTGATTGCACATTACTGGACCAATGTGTTACTTTTACAACGGCAAACCATGTTTTAAGAGAAAGAGCCAGTTTTTGGCCCGGAATCGGCGCACTGCTGTTCCCAACTTCGTCTTTACTCTGGAAAAACATGTTTTAATGGAAAAAGCCAGAGTCTGGCCTAGTGATGGCACATTACTGGACCAAGTGTTACTTTTACAACGGCAAACCATGTTTTAAGAGGAAGAGCCAGAGTTTGGCCCGGACTCGGCGCACTGCTGTTCCCAACTTAGTCTTTACTCTGGCAAAACATGTTTTAATAGGAAAAGCAGGAGTCTGGCCCAGTGATGGCACTTTACTGGACCAAGTGTTACTTTTACTAAAGCAAACCATGTTTTATGA
>CAKNWU010234097.1:1850-13406 GCA_932072015.1 Andricus quercustozae | reverse complement strand
ATGCACACCGAGGCGCGTGACCGTAACGGGAATGAATCCAACGATCGAATCTCAGGGGGTACATGTGCACGATCGCATAACCATCGAGAATTGCATCCCATACGGTACGATCTGTATAAAATATTTTTTTTTCACTTAACTCCTTTTCACGTTCTTATCATTATTTATTTTCGATTCAATCGCTTTTAAAGATCGCCCCACGTGCATGAAAAACGTATAATAGGGAAAAATTACTGACTACGTGGGTGCTAGGGAATGCGAGCAACCGCGGAAAAATGTCAATGGGTGCGGTGTTGCTTTGCCCACAGTATTTTATTCTATTACCTACGTATGTGTCGTATTGATAATTTATTTTATGGAAAATAGGTTTCAGTGATACAATCAATGAGAATGTCGCGCTGATCGAATGACGCTTTCTGTGGTGTATCTTTTTAGTTGCGAATATAGTACTAATATAGATGCATCTATCTTAGAACTTCGTTTAATATTTAATTAATTTGACAATAAAGTCTGTATCACCCGCGGCGTATAAAAAAGGCTCCATTGTTTTTACAGTAGTCACGTCCGGTTATATCAAGTAGATTATTATCATGGATTCCTTGAAAGGGGTCTCGTCGAAAATAACAAGATTCGTTACGCAAAACCGACTTTAGACTCGATTTCGTGGTTGAATTTCTGCATCTATTTTTTGGCAATCTATGTCTCATTTAGCGTGAAGGTTGGTTTATCGCGTCCATTGTATTTTTTTGCACATTTCCTGTAATGCCTTTCTGTAACGTATTTCTCGGAATTAATTTCATGAAGTAATATCACATGTTATTTTAACCTCATGTCTATACTCTACACGCATATATCGTGTACTTTATGATCGCATACTTTAAAAAAATTGCGTTGTGCTTTCAAAAGAAATCGGGTTTAAAAATGTTTTGACGTTTTTAAAGTCCACGTGTGTAGTACACTTTTTAATAGAATATGGAGCATCGATAATGTTGTGGCGCAAGAATGTGAAAAATGATGAAGCAATGAAAATTCATTCTGGGAATAATGTATGTCAGCTGTTGTGAACAATATTATTAATTTGGGAGCTGTCACATCGTACTTATGCGGATAAAGTTATCCAGATGTAGAGCGAACGGTCCTAATCTCGATTGCCTTTGGAATCTCGGTTACACGAGCCCCGTACGTTTTTGCATCCACGCGCATACGTCTACCTTGGCTAATCATGATTGTAAACGGCGGCATTACGTAAGCCACGTGATTTATAAATATCGTATTTGGTGCAAGGTGGCGAGATAATCAGACCGCGGTTTCACGACTGTAACGAGGCTCCATTTTGCATCGCGGCGTTCCTTCGTTATTTGCAAATCACGTCGATCTTTACCATTAACCGCAGGTTTCAGAAACACCATATACAGAAAAGTGGATATCCCAGCTGGAGAAAATATACCTATGCTCTCTAAAGATGGAATCGAATCCGCGAAACGTTTCCTCCAAATCAGAAAGGCATGCAAAAAATAAGAATTTTGTTGATGAATTGCTTTGATAAATTTTCATAAATTAATATTGCACTTATATATAAAAAAATATATATATATATATATATATATATATATATATAAGTCTTTCCAAACCGAGTACGTTGCAGGAAGTGGCAGCTGACGTGGCTTAACTTAATTTTCAGTATATGCTTCATGTATAACTCATATAGCGCTGCAATTAACGGCTGACTTTTTGGTGGTTGAAAGGATCGAGTCAGCATACGAATGATGAACGCATCGGCATGCGAGTTGGGTTTGCCATAGCGAGAATTTTAGGCTTGTCAGTCGGCCCAGAAAATCGTTGACTCGTGCATTTAAGCAAATGCGGTCAACACTTTTTCGACCTGTGCCGACAGTACCGACCTATTGTTGTAAGCAGAATGCCTGCTTATTTTGGTTACGATATGCGTGCCTTCTACGTGCCGTGTATGCATAAGTATATGATCATACGGTGCCTAAGTACTGTTAACGTGCGTACACATAACGTCCTACGGCTGACCGGGTCGGTTTTACGCATCTTTTCGTCATACCCGAATATTTTGCATAAGAAAATCGTTAGGCAAATGCCGCTGAGTGAGTTCTCGTAAGAATCTCAAATCACTTATATTTTTCCAGAGTGAGAATATATGAGCGGTCGTGAGTGAAATATTAACTCGAGCTGCTGAAGGATTTATGGCTTTCTTAAAATCTGGCGCTCGTTTCGTGCACCACTTTGACTCAGAGGAAAGAAATTAATGCACCATGTGCATGATTAAGCACTTTAGTAATTAGGGTTGAACTTTAATGATCAGTTATTCAAAAAATAAATACCCCGTTGGCAAACACAAGTTCGTGATGGGTTTTTGTGCGGGATTAGCATCTTATATTCTTATAATTTACGAGTCTTATTAGATTGTTTCCCGTTCCCGTGCTTAGGAAGCCGATGTGTATTTCGTTTCGCTTGCCTATTGTCAAAACTATTACGACACATTGATTTATGAAAATGTTTGAGAAATCTTTGGAAATTTCGTGGCGTAACGGTACATAGCGCGACTTGTCACCAGGCGGCACGAAACTCGCTACCTTGAGAACCTTCATCCCAGTGAATGGAACTACGTTGGGTTACTGTACGGTGCATCCATACAGCCCGTATCGATCGCTCGCGGTGATTAATCGAACGTTCGAATGGCGAAGGGAGGAGGTGGGACTGGGCGAGAAGGAGGCAATAAGTCCTCTCTATTTCGTCGAAGTCGAGCTTTGCTTTTTCTTCGTCTACTTCGCCATTTGCCGTAGAAGCCTTGTCTACCGGCAAACCTTACCTTTATAAGGACTTCATTGAAAACGCACTGCACATCGCCACCTACCCCATCCACGATTGCACATCCAATGAGTGTCCACCGTCTAATGATATTCCCCTTCTCGATCGTTAGTCAAGATAACTCTGCTTGTTTTTTTCGTGTTCGCACAACCTTCATTATTTATTTTAATCACAGTCTCAGTATTATGGAAAAAAAGGTGAAAAGAAGATCCACTGAGGAAATTGATAGAGGGATTTTATTTGATATTTTTTATTGCATATTTTCTCTAATGGGAAGAGCCGATCCGATCACTTCAAAGTCCTTGTTGCAAAAAGGGATAAAAGTATCCTTAGGATCACTTTCTTATCTCCTGGTTCTAAAAAAACAACAACTTTCTTGAGATTTCTCGAGTGGCCAGTCAGTTGACCATTAATTGCCGATGGCGTTGCAACTGTGGAGTCGCAGCTTTTTAAGACATCTTGAGTGGCTGCTTGAAAATTGATTGCCCCTGGCATCGCAACATTGTTATACTTTTTGATCTCCTCGCTGAAATATTTCTCGCTGCTAAGATATGCGGGCTCGTTTCTTTTAGGTTCTCCTCTGTGTGTCTTCGGAGAACCAAAAGAGTAAGAGACGCCGAGTGACAAGGGCTCTCTCAGATGTTTGAGTGGGACTCCTTGCTGACATTTCTCAAAGGGGAAAAGAAGAGACTAACAAATGCTCAATGATTATTAACGAATCTGCAAAGTTGTATCATTAATTTCAAGAAATGATAGTCTCCCTTGACGTCAGTCAAAACGGGTTCTAGAGACGTATCTTCAGCCACCAATCACTGAGTGTTCTCCAATGAGGTTTGTGTTCGGACAGAAAAAATGGGTTTGTAGACATTGTAAATCAGGGTTGTCAGGAATGCAAATGGGGATCTTGAAGAATAGGGTATAGTTGAATAGGAGAAATAATAGACTGAAAAAAAAATAAAATAAAAGGAAGGATTTGAATCTTACCATGAGTAGGATGTTGCTAATTTCACTGTGAAGTTAGATCGTAATTTGTAAATTGTACAATAGTCAGTTGCTTCGAATCATCGGCACAAAGAAAGAATCGACGGGAGCGATCGCTAAGGATGTTAGTTCTTCCAAGAAAGCTCGAGGGTACATCAATGACTGATCTCGACGAGTTTACATTTACGGAGTTTCGCCTAGCGAGAATTCCGCGTTCTCAGTAATGCGATTTCCGCGTACTGCCCGGGCTGCTGTACCTTGAACCTGTTCCTACATGTTTATACCTCCAAGTACCCTGCAGTTGGAGCACTTTTGTGTACCTCAAAGTGCGGAAAGCAATAAGTATATGCTAACCCTGTGTTTCTTTCAGATGTACATCAGTAGGTTCTTTAATCAGAAATTCTTAATCCGGAATCTAGAGCACTGTTCTATTTACATTTCGAATATCTCTGTTTTCCATAAACTTTATATAATTACGTTCATATTGCATTGACAAATATAAATCAGATTCTACAAAGCCAGGTTATTCGGTGAAATTCTTGTATAATAAGTAGCTTCGTGAAAGACATATTTCAGTTAGTCAGCGAAGCATCGGTTCGCTCTTTCTCGAGCGAAAGCCGATGGTGCATTACGAGGAAGGACTCACAAGTCGAGGATGATTTATTCGATGATCCTTTGTATCGACGAGGTGCGCGTGCACGCGAAAATAAAACCTCGGAAATATGGATCTCCCGAAGGTATATCCGTTCGGAATTAGTAGGGAAGAGGGAAGAATAGCAGCTCATGTCGGGATCTGCGTCATTTCGTGTTGTGTCTTTCTTGCTCCTCGGGATGTTCCGGCTTGTTTTCCTCCTCCGGGCTCTTGTGCTCGTCTTCGTCCACCACCGGCAATTAGCCTCACGGTCACGACAAGGACATCCACTTCGTGATAGGCTAAACACAGGTCGGCTACTCTATGAGATATTGCCTCCGATCGAAGGGCCGGGGTGGCTTGGACCGGACGGATAATTTGCGATCGTTATGATTGCAGTTGATCAAGCTTTGGGTTGCTCTTAGTCTTCGCAGAAGCGATCGCTGCAAGAATGTGATGATCCGTCGATAAAGTATATCTTCTAACCACGTCAACATCATTGCATTCGTGAAGTGAATTTCGAAAGATATTAATTTATTCAAGAGTCTACAACAATCTAAAATAGCTCTTTAGATGATAATTTCTCAGAGCTGACGATTAGCTTAGGTGTTGATGGTGCCAATAAAAATAAATGGCTATAAGTAATGAAAGGATAAGTGATAAAAAGTGTAGAGTAATAAAACTATAAGTGATGGAGGTTATAGTAAATTATATGAAGAAAATATTTAATTGCAGCTTATAACAGCTCGTAAGTTTATTTTCAATTCAAAACATTAATCACCTATATTCTATATTAAAATTACTATTACAACATAGTTTATTACAACGGTAGTTTTCAAAAACCAGTTTTTAAAAAATGATTTCTTACTATCAAATGCGAGATCATAAAGGTCCGAGAGAACATCATCCTGTCGATTTATATAGAAGTTCTCTAATCACACGCGTACTTGAGCAATGAGCATTCATTGGATAGATAGTCTTCTATGTACGTGCAAGGCGAGCGTTATTTTAATAACGCGTAAATCGCAGATGTCAATGCGCTCCCACGCCATAGACTTCTATCAAGCATAGATTTTTAGTACCTGCTTATTATCGAACGACGCGACATGCATTTATGATACCGGTTTATGAAGTCGGACTAACCTCCAAGGTGTTCAGAAATGTTTAGGGAGTTGGATAAAGCTTTTCTGTAAAGGCATATTAATGTTCTATAATATAGACAATTAATTGTGGGTTCTTTTCATCAGTCGAATGGATATTTCATCGACGTTCCAGTTTCGCGATCGTTGTAACACCCTCGACGATCGATGGATCGTTTTACCTGGCAATTAGCCTTCGACACGAACCTCCCGATTGCGACCTTACCCTCGCGAACACGCGTACCTACCTATACACTCCGAGATGGCCTTATTTATGCTTAGCTCGATTGGATAACTCACCATGCACCAACCACCCTGCTACTAAGTACTTTGCGATCACGTACCGATTTATCGATCGATAAGTTTCAGCCACAGTTAAGGAGATACTCATCTGAGATTTATTGTGCTCCTCGCTTGCAGCCACATTTTCGTAATTTTTTCTTCCTTTTTGCCTCAAACGCGCTTTTTTCACAAATTGATAAGCGCTCTTCAGAAATGAAAATTACTGTCTACAAGACACAAGTAGACAACAGTTTCCAGAATAATCTGTATGCAGGGTTGCTACAGGACCTGGAAAGCCTAGAAAAGATATGAAATGTTTAAAAATTGAGGGCTTTGTGTTGATTTTGAATGATGTTTACCTCGTACAGTCCGCATACTTCAAAGTTGAGAAAGTTTTCAAAATAATGATTTATAAAATCGAGCAAAATATACTTATTATTAATTGTAATTAATTTTGTAAGTGATATGGAAGCTTACTTAACAAGAACATAACTGAAGTTGAGATTGTTTATTTAACAACAGTTACTTGAATTTTCGTGTTTTTACATTCGATGTGAAAAACTACCCTGGTTGGTTCATATTAAAATTGAAATTATTTAAGAAAAAATTTACTTACAAAAATAATTACTGCATGATTAAAAAAATATTTAAAAATAAATAAAAACCTACCCAATGGAGCAATTGGTCAAATGACCAATTTCGTTAATATTCCGGTTTAAACTTTCCTAATTGAAATTTGTCTAATTGCGAAAGCTTTGAAATTGGCAATTCAGTTTTGAATTGTTTTGTTATGATGACTTTTATTTTAAAGACATATGTATGCCCAACTTCACGATACTATCGTCCGACAGTCGTATTGTTTTTTATCAATGATCTCACCAAAGACAAATTCAATGTTTACGGGTAACTGTTAAATAATTTTTATAATAAATTTGGATCATTGTAATCAAATAAGTATCACTTTAATCGCTTAAACTATTAAAGTTTTCGATTTGCAATAAAATAATTCTATAATCAATTCATGAAGTTTCTATCGGGCACCATTAAATATTTAACTTTTTAAATAACGTTTTTTTTATCAGTTATGCATTTACTTTAAGATTCTTTCAGAATTTGGAACTCTTATAAATATTACCATTCTGAATACTGAACGACGACTGCAGTATAGCATAAATATACGTAAAATGATTGATTCCAATTTTAATTTATTAATACTCATGTCTTATAGTGTCTTAGCTGTTAGACTATATGAATTCTTTCAAATACATTAGTATTTTAAATTAATGTTTATTTACTGTTAGTTTATTATCTACTGTAAAGGCTTTCTAACTCAAATTTGAAAATGATTATAACTGCGTTTAGATCTTTCATGCAGGAGTTTCACTATAGTGCACAGAATGAATCTGTTCAATATTACCATTTAAAATGTTACGATATTGTTATTAATAAGCTTTTGTGTTGATTAATAATTGGACAAAAATGAATCGGGTAATTTGTCTGCAACGATTACAATGTCTTGAACTTAAATAGAATTGAATTGACTCGATTTTTTTCTAAAGTATTTGATAGGTCTGGGTACGGCACGGAATTTTTAAATCAGACTTCTGCATAGCTTCTGTATTATGTAATTGTAGAGACTATTTCTCAAAGGTATTCTGAAATATGTATGTTAAAAGCTTTGTTTTTCAATTTGAAATAATGCTAATGGATTTTTTTGCACACGTGTTCTGGTGTAGCTCTTAGCTTCCAGCATTCGTCGATTCTTTACAGTCGGAAGATAATAACGGCATCCATCATTTTAATGACAATGCCACCGTGTATTGCACACGACATGCCCGAAGGTATCTGGAGCCCGGGCGCAGCAAAAAGCCGGGATGGAAAATAAGAAAAACAGTGCTAATTGAAAATGTGGGCGCAGCCTTGAAGTGGCAAAAGCATCCGGACGTGGGTCGTACAAATTATGTCGATCTTCGTGGTTGCGAGATCTATCCGTCTCTGTAATGACATTCCCTGGGATGCTTTCTGCACGATCATCGATGCACCCGCTCCACCGATCGATCACCTTCCGTTCATTATTCATTTTCACCTTTGGCATCCTTCCAAGCTCACATAACGAGATACTTAGAATTTGCTATTTCAACAGGTATTTCAAGCATCCCAAGAACGACCTTCAGGCGTTTCTTGAAAATTGATGGATGCCAGTAAAGAATTGGAATCCTTGCGTGTCAGGAAAGTCGTCTTGCAGGAGAATTTTTGTTGTATGATATGACTCATTCTTCATACGATTTTTATGCCTCCTTTTATTTACCTTCCTTTGAGTAAATTTCTATTCTTAATACCATATTTGGTTCCAGTTGTTTTCGAAAATATTCTATTGCGCACGTTCCATTTTGAGTGAATATTCAAACTGCTATCTCAACATTGATGGATGGGTAATTAACTATTGAGATGTAAAAATCATGATTCTAAGAATGTTAATTCTGAAAGACGTCATAAGAAAAATGAGCTCTGGCTTATCTAAACGAGCGCTCCTTTGAGGATCATCGTTTTCATTATACAACATGTTTGTGGATGAAAATTCTTCACGTGTGGTATATTTCACTCATCAGATTTGTCTAAATAAACGTTTTTTATACCAATGGGGTGATTTTTTTCCATACGTGGGGTGGTTTCAGTTAGGTGTATAAATAATGCATCCACGTGACGGTTTATTTATACAGGGTATATAGCTGCTCGATCTGGACCGTGCCGAAATGCGAGAAGAAAACGCGTTAGGATTCGATTCGTTTCGGTTCTTCGTGCCGGATTCATTCAGGTTCCGAGGATTCCTGTTGTTCGGAGCGATCCTGTGGCCGTACTACCATGCATTCGAGTATTCCCGTAAAGCCGGTAGAGGTACCGTAATTTCAGTAAAAAGCAGCCACGATTTTGTCCCCTGGCTTTATGAAACAACTCGAATCAACTCTGCTTTCAGTGAGTACCCAAGTCATCAATGAATCGATTTACCTTCATCTTCAAATCGGATATTGTCTGCAAGACCACAGAGCCGACAGACAAAAAAAGGTCTGCTTCTAAGTAGGCAGTCCGTTTCCTCCTCAAACCATAGATTAATGGTCTATTCACTTATTAATATACTCTTTTTGGAGGCGAGACAATCGATACTCGAAGGTCCTTGAAGAAATTTTATTTCATCTTTCAGCCTATAGGCGGTGTCGGTGTAAATTATCGGCTCGGAACGAATGTTTCCTTCAGTATTTCTAATGCGTGTTATTACTTGCTGTTGCGTGCGCGTTACTCGTAATTTGTCAGATATGCAAATTTTATAATTTACGTGCTACAATTGCCCTCCTCCGTTACTAGCTCTATTGCTTGATGCAGCATTTGAGTAAGTGCAAACATATTGAAATAGATATCACGAATCAACTTCTCTGCACAGGTGTATTATTTCCTGGTCAACTTTCTGGGGATAATTTCTTAGCATAAAAGACAATAATATCAATTTAGAATCCAAATTACATGTTGAACGTTTTTGGGTTACACACAGTAGGTCTCCGCACTTGTGAATTTGATCCGGTCATTCGACATACTGTGCGCTAAATATTTACGAATGAGTAGAATTACGAGGTGGTTGTGAGTCACCTGAATTGATTTTACCGAAGACACACGTGAGGACGATAAAGACATGAGGTTGCGAGCGTAATCCCCTTATGTCTCTTCTTTTATCATGATGATGACGTAGCTTCGTGGCCAACTGATCCGACCACCGTGAGCGACGCTCACTTTCTCCAATTTGTCATTGGAGCAGCCAGCGATATTGCAATATTAATTAATTTCCAGGCTGAGATCCATTCATACTTGTTAGTAAAGCATGTTATTCTAGTCTTTTTATACAGCACTAGACGTATCTGTGTACTGTTGTTTGTAGTCACGTTTTGCTGACATGGCGGTTCAGATATAAGATCGATAGTATGTGGAAAGTCGTTATGGATTATATGCGGTCGCTTTTTCCACATTTTCAAGTTTTCAACAACCAAGGTTCTAAAATAAACCGCAAACATAATAGTTAACAGGCCGAGTCTTGTGTGAATATTTCCGGAAATATCTATCCTCCTACCTTGGCTATTGTTACTATTCAAAATCAGGTTGATATGTTCGGTATATTCCCATACGGTATCATCGAAATAAAAGTCAGCATCGACGTTAAAAAATAGATTATAACCGTAGTTGAATAACAGTTCGCAGTATAACATTGTTGTGAGAACCGTTTTGCTGGCTTCCGGCACGTTTATCAACCGATTCCACAATGGCATTACGGTTCTATTGGAATCTGTGATTTTTTCCTCCTCGTTCGCGTGATTGAATTTCACAAACGATAGATGCCGAAACGTGTACTGCGACTAATTACCAGCAAGTTGCGTTTCTGAATACATTAGTCTTACGAAAGCAGATATGCAGATACGCACACGCGTACTCCGTACTTAAGTATCTCCGCTTGTCGCCCAGTTCAGGCAATCCCAACAGGTGCATGTGGATGTCTCTTAACTTGTAAACATTGCTTTTCCTGCTTTTCAAATAACCGGTACTTAATTAGTTTCAATAATATCCGCCTATATCTTATAAACGATGCTATAAATTAACATTAAAAGCTTCCAATCAACGCCGTTTCCGGTTTAAAAACGTTTCAAACCCTTCCCGCTTCCAAGTCTTATCCGACTCATAAATTAAGTGATCAATTTAGAGTTATTAACATTGGAATGTATCAGTGCCTTTGTATAAGACAATTGAATACAGGCCCTCGATAATTAGGAGAAAAGTGAAGATTAGATCTTAGGCGGTGGCGATACATTTTGCCCTGAAGAGTCATTTCGCCATCGAGTTATGGGTAATAGTAAATTAATATCGGGAGACAGAAGAAAGGAGCACGCATTGTAAAGCGTTAATTTTATGCCGAGCGCGAGCACTGCGTATCCGGTGCTACGTATGCGGTTCTTGTGTTGTGTTGTGCAAACCGCGGGGACAGTGAACGTTCGCGAATGAAAGAGGAAAAGGGATAAAGCTATAGATAGAAAGAGAGATGGGGGAATTAGACTTGCAACTATATTACGCAACTCGTGTACGCCTAGCGTGTGTGCACCCCACGTGGGAAGAGGTAGGCGCGTATAAAGTGCGTGTGAAGAGAAAATAAAAGGTAACTTTTTTTTATCAGCTCTCAAGAGTGACAATGAAGACTTTCCAATCAGAAATCTATTCCTCCAAAACACGATGCACTCACTTCACGTGATTAGAAAATAAAGCCTTTTTCTCACGCGCGAGTCATTTGTATGTACACTTATTTCATTATTAAAACCTTGTGTATACAAAGCCTTGTTCATCATTTATTTTTTTTGAGCAAATGTGCTATGAATTTTTCCCTGACACCGCAAAATTGTGCAGCAACAGTAAGGGCAAGTGAATCACACGTAGTGTAAACGTGATGGGCCGATAACCTGTTTGCGGCTCGTAGTCTACTATTTCCAACAAGGTAGAATAAAAATAGTAAAAAATGCAACAGCTGTTCATTTACAGAGAAATAAACGATGTACTCGAGGCGATTCAGGATCGTCTCGAATAACAGGAAGAAAGTTCATTTGAGTCAAGTTCCACTGAATTTCTTCCTACACTGTCATTCGAGAAGACATCCTCTCGCCC
>CAKNWU010233884.1:1036-11952 GCA_932072015.1 Andricus quercustozae | reverse complement strand
AGATTTCTGAAACGTTTTTGGTATTGTCTACAAAGTCGTCAAAATGGCGCTTTTGTCTTTTAGTTGCACCTAGAGATCCTCTAGGGAGAGTTGAGACACGTTTCCCCCTCCCATTCTCGCCGCTGTACCGGAACTTGATATTTCACTGCGGCGCGAAAGGTTTAAAAATTGACGTGTAGCGCAATAAGTGACACCACGCGAGCGAGCATCGAGAAATGTTCGTATTTAAGCCAAAGAATTAAAAATGGAAAGGGCGTAATGCAGGCCAAGTATTTATTATAAATTATTTTTCCTTGATTATTTATATTGAAGCTATGATGTGTGAAGAGTGATATGCGAGTTTTGTGATTAATCAAGAAGAGAAAAAGAGGTTGGGTATAACCTACTTTCCGAAGAAAAGTATTGACAATATTTTTGTGCGATCTAAGTGTTTTGAAAAAATAGTAAATTGATGTATTGTATACTGCAATAATTAATCTCAAAAAGGGTTTTTCCTGATACAAATTCTAAGAGATCCCAAACTTCGAGAACTGTAGATTCAGAATATCAATCGAGCAGATTGGAAAGCAACTGCAAAATCATGTGCTTGTGAGGTATAAACACTTTTTTATTTATTAAAGTGAAATAATATATGGTCAAAGGAAAACTTTATTTGCAACTACTTTAATTACAGGTACATTTCGCATCCGATATTTATTATTACTATTTTTAGAAAATGAATTTATGAAATCTCATCATTTAAATCTTCATCCTTTCCTACAATTCATTTTTAATTTATTTGCATGCATACACTTTTCGAACCAAAGCTTTGGTTCCAAACTACAAAATATATTTATTTAACCTATATTATTTATGGAAAGTTGTATCATATATATGTCTAAATGTGATTTCTAATTACATTTTGTTTATTTTAAATGTTTAATTCAATGAGATCCTCTTTATTTTGTATTAAATCAGTTGTGGAATGAACACTCTATTTGAAAATCGCGCCATTTTTAGAATAGCAGGTTCCGGTACAGCGGCACCAATCAGAATTTGAGTACCCCGCGTCTCAACTCTCCCTTGAGGATCTCTAGTTGCACCATACTTCAACTATCTCTAATACATATATCTTCTGCCGGATGAATCTCCTATGCTCTATTCTGAAGGAAACAATAAAAATCGACGATATTGATGGAATAATAAAATTGATTTTTTCTGCGGATAGTGTCAAGCTCCTTGTCTCGGTAACTCATTACGAACGCATCACATGACGAACAAAGAAAATCAGAAGTGACATTGAACAAACCGAATGATACAACACCGTTTAACAAACGATGAAGCCAGTCGTACAGATATAGCGGGTTAACCAACTTCACGAGGGATATGATGGTATCAGAAAAAGTAAGATTAAAAGAATAAAGAGTCCTCCTCCCATGAAAAAAGTGTAAGTTGAAGCAAAAGAGAGAGCCAAAGTGATAGATATAGTGACTCCGTTGTGGGATTTGACACGCGTATCTAAAACCTCTACGGGTCGCGTGGCTATAGCCCACGTCTCCGAGCTGTCAGGCCACGTGACTGTACAAAAGGGTTGAGATTTTCCAATCCTATTTGACGGATCACCGTGCTAAGTCTGCTTCAGACTCATCAACCACGGGCATTACTTTAATTATAAGAATCTGAGATCACGCCCCTATAACCTTTGAACTAATGCCATTTTAAAATCAGACCAGCCGCACAGAAGTATCTGGCTTTTACGCTACCGACTAGAGCATAAACTATACATGCGACACAAGTTTAAAAAATAGCAGCCAGCGTAATAGTTCAATTAAACGTTCCACATAATGGCAGCAACATATGATCGAATCGAACTTTTTGGCAACTCATTCGAATATGAGATACTAAATCACCTGCATTAAGTGGTTATAATTGACGGCAAAAATTTATAGAGTTTCAGTATTTTCAGTTCATTTTTGACAAGTTCATTTAGAACTCCATCTAGGTGACGCGCTGCTTATGAATATGACGGTAAAAATTGGCGCAAATTTTATTTTCATGGGAAAAACCATAAAAAACGTATAAAATCGTGGTTTTTTCCATTTATTTTCGTAGATAATGGTAATTTCGAAAAACTTTTCAGACAAAAGTTGTAGATCTCATCAAAGTGCATATTTAATGTTATTATAATTTGTAGCCTTTAAGTAACAGTTTTCGAGATATTCGAAGTTGCAGATGGAAAATCACAAAAATGTCATATTTCTTAACGTATTACTGTTACTTATCACAGGGGTACCTTCTTGCACCCCATTAAACGTTGGGTAGGGGAACCTATGTAATCTATACTATTTCTGTGGCCATTAAAAGGAGTGCCTTCACCCCCTCCCCCCCCCCTCTACTCTGAGACGTTGGAAAGAGGAACATATTCTACCTACCCTATTTGTGTGACCAGTCACAGGGGTCTGTTCCCGACCACCGATGAGACGTTAAAAAGGGGAACCTACGTGACCTACATTATTTCTGTGACCAGTAACAGGGGCGCCTTACCGCCGCCATGAAACGTAGGAAAGGGAAATCTACGTGACCTACATTATTTATGTGACCAGTCACAGGGGTGCCTTACCGCCCCCGATATGACGTTGGAAAGAGGAACCTACGTGACCTACATTATTTCTGTGACCAGGAACAGGGGTGCCTTACCACCCCCATTAAACGTTGGAAAGAGCAATCTACGTGACCAGTCACAGGGGTGCCTTACCGCCCCCGATGTGACGTTGGAAAGGGCAACCTACGTGACCTACATTATTTCTGTGAACAGTAACAGGGGCGCGTTCGTATCTTTGTGATTTTCCATCTTCAACTTCGAATATCCCGAAAACTGTTACTCATAGGCTAAAAATTAATATGATATAAAATGTGCATTTTAATGAGATCTACAACTTTTGTCTTAAATATTTTTCGAAATTTCCATTATCTATGGAAATAAATGGAAACACATGATTTTATACGTTTTTTATGGTTTTTTCCATGAAAATAGATTTTGCGCCAATTTTCACGCCGATAGTCGTAATCAGCGCGTCAAAATACATAAGTATACTTTGTCTAAAAAAATCGCAGGTCTCACACTTTCGGAACTACATCCCAGATGTCTTTTAAAATGTCATCATGATAATTACAAGAACGTTTCCCGAGTAAAAGTTTTAAATATCGTTTTAATTTCCTTATACTCTACATTACTAGTATTCGAAAGTGTAGAGAAATTCAGGCGAGATTTTAACTCAAAAATCAAAGTTAAAAGTTTCGTTTCAATTTCCTTATACTCTCCATATCTCATAATAAAGATTCAAGCGAAATTGAGGCGAGAAATGATGGCGTAACGAGTAGGAAAGTTAAAAATCGAGTGTGAGGTGAAGTTGGGAAACCCCGAAGTTAGTGTAGAATTATTAATTAAATTATTTTACATTGATATTTCGTCTGAAAAAAATTCTTTCTAATCAGCATATCGAAATTTTTTTATAAAAATAAATTAAATAAAAAAATCAATTTCTCAGTCCAGAAATAATTAATTTGTCAATGAAACACAATTAATTTGATTCTTATCGGAACTATCATTTTTTTATCTGATGACATGGAGGTTAGTTTTGTCTCATTTTCTTATTTTCTCAGACCAACTAAAATGTCTTTGTTGTATTAAATCAATAAATTGGGCAGTTTATTGATCTAATACAACTTTTAAATTTTTCCTATTTTTATCATATTATTAATGAAAATATCTTTTTGTATTATTTATGGCATGAATTCATTCATTGTTTTATCCAAGAAATATGAAGTACCCGAAAAAAATCGAATTATAAAATGAATAGAAAACCCTTAGCCTGTTTAGAAAAAAACTTTTGCTGATAGAAAAAAATAAGGCCTAAAAAGTGAAATATCGTCGGCAAACATTAAATACATGGCTCATCCGCGGGGTTTTTATAAACCTTTTCGTGCCCAACAGACAATTATTTACTCGAAACAGATAATATTTACACGTGACCGTGTTTCTATCCGTCATATTTTGACATTTACTACTAGAGCTTATGTTCACCTTTTTTCCATCACATATTTGTTTATAAAGTACTCCTATTTCACTAATTTTTTAAAAAGATTTCGGAATGTTTTCGACAAATATAAATCTTTTCAATTGTCCAATTGTGCAGTATTTGTTAAATTTCTACTTATTGTCTTTTTGATTAATTGGTATTCCAATGTACATTGAATCATCATCAACAACATTAACATAGACAGAAGTATTATAATCCACCGGGATTACGAAAGTATAATTTGTTTGGTTACATCGTTTTCAAAATGCGTCTGTTGTTTGTGTGTAGTTTTGGCCAATCGTTTCAAACACTTCAATAATGTCTATTCTTTTCAAGACTGCGTACTGGCAAACTAGTCGTAAACAATCACAACGAATTACAACTTCAGTGAAAGAATGTACAACACCGAATCTCGAACTTGCATTGATTGTATATTTTATGACGTCTGACTTAGTTTGAAGAAGACGAGGATAAGTTGAGGCCACATACAAAAGAACGTTTTTGAGTAATCGAAAAAAATGTCAGAAACGGGAGTGGAGAGCGATCGGGTAGAAATTGAGAAGAGAGTGAATGGAGATTGAACAGAAAGTGAAGACAATGAAAGGTTACTCTTGTCTCACTGTCGAAAATTGCGAATTGGGAAATCCTCGCAAGTTTCGAGAGTGAGGGGAGAGTGAAATCTCCATTGCTAGACTAGACAGAACTTTCGATTAATTTTCTTTTCGATTTCGTTTCATTTTCGGCTCAGTCTCGAAAATAGAAATTCAAACGAAATTGAAAACTTCGACTTGAGTTTCAATCACGTGACATTTGCCAGAGTGATCAGAGTAGTATTGATGTCGTAAAGTACTAATGATAGAAACTTTCCAATGTATGAATTTAATTTTGAGGATCTCGAATAAGAAAACGTGATGATACTTTACAAAATAAATAAGGTCCAAGGTTTATACGGCGACAATGATAATAACAGATTTATATGCATAGGAAATTATTAAGCATTTCTTAATTTCATTAGAAAATTTAAATATGTCTAACGTGTCACCTTACATATAAGATTATTAATTTAGTAATCGATACTTCTCAATATCTTTATTTCAAAAAAATATAATTGTGTCGTTGAAAATTTCAAAATTTTTTTTGTCATGTTGACACCATTTTATTGAAACGCACTGCAGAGGATCGTCAAATACGCTTCTTTATTATTACTGCGGTCAGTACGATAACTCTGGGACAGATTGTCAGAAATAAAAAAACCAACAAGATTATTAGTATATTCCTATTCGGAGTTCGTGAACGAAGGGATTTTCATTTGGACCAATTTTTTGTGTGGCTAAAAAATCGCAATTTTTGGAAACTCAAAAATCGAAATTTTTGGTGAAAGGCTCGCTATTTTATTTAGATCAAAATTTTGCTAAAAATCATCCATTATAATATAATTTTGTTAAAATGTTTGAAAAAATCTTGAAAATCCCTTAACATTACTAGATATAACCCCATAATCCTGCCATAAAGTAATTATGTTACAGGACTCTTCAAGAGTAGTAAACGTCTCTCCAACTTGGTTACATTACTAATACCGATAGTAAAAAGTAAGCTTACTTTCAAGCTTAACGAAAAATAAGAAAAATCTTCCAGCGAAACCTAGATACCGAAAATCAAAGAATTTGTATAGTTTCTACAGCGCTGCGCACAATATGAAGAAAGTCAGTTTCTCCAGTATTCCACGCAATTTTAAAATAAATCGGAATAGAAGCCTGAGTATAAATCAGATAACAAACGTGCATCTCACGGCTTCAAAAATTCCTATCAACACGGACATTTCGCTTCAAATTCGAAGTTTAGTTATTATCACTGTTTAGAAGAACGCACAATTTACTGGTGCGAAAAATTCCTTAATCTTTTGCAAAAAGAACGGCAAGAAGCAGTTCAAAACGCTTCGCGTTACACAAATTGCCAACATTCCGATCACAGTCAGCGAGTGTTACGGTGATACCTATCGAAAATTTGATAAGAGAGAAGCGAAAATTCCGAGAATTCTGAAAAAAATAAGACAGAAAAATTCCTGGGTTAATATTCAAGGTCACTTGATCCATGACGATTCAGACGCATCTATGTTACTGTCCACCACGGACGTGGAAACATTTGATAACGAGGCAAGCCACATACTTGCCCAATTCTATTTAACAATGGCTCGCAGTCCAATTACATGACTAAACAAATGGCTTCCCTTCTCAAGATGCCAAAACATCCGGTAGATATAGATATTTTCTGGTTTGAATTCAGCAGCCACTGAAGTAAAAAATTTAGCGTTTCTGATAATTTTTTTATCACCAACAGCTAACATCGAGAAGATGTACCTTCAGGTTGAGATAAGTTCCAAAGAATCTACTTCTCAAAAAATCCTCTGGCAAAAAAGTTCAGTGAAGCCTATCAAAATATGCCAATTAAAACCTGTACCTTACGTTATCATTTTGCACCCTTTCTCGCAACGCGACCCTTGTCCCAATTAGCTAAACATGTGGGCCACTCTGACCCTGTCGCCGCTTCAGTTCTCATTCGCGATTTTTACCATCAGCTTGCTATTTTAGGGATCAATCAAAAACTCAACTGCTATCTCTCGATTCTTTACACCTTATAAAAACTTTAGGGATTTGCTGGAATTCCAGAGAGGACTAGGTTCTTGATGTCGTAAAAATATTTGACCCTGTAGGATTATGCGGCACCATTACTCTTAACAGTAGAATTTTTATGCGCTGCTCTCTTGCTCTCACGTCTTTACGAGATTATGTTTTCGGGATTGCGTTATTTAAAGTTTAGTCAGACGATCCTCTGGTAGGATTCCGCAGTCGATCTCCATTGAATACTTGCAGCTCGACACACTTTAAATACCTTCGTGTCCCATCGAGTGACAAAAATATAAGAAATGAAACAAAACGTCGTGAATCTCACGTGAATTTAATTTCCGACATCGATTTTTGGCAGCGTTGTCCTCACTGGCTTATCCAGGGGGAATGCAGCTGGCCTAAAGTGAACCTCAAAAAGTGCGAAATTCTTGAACTCAAATCTAACCTACCACAGATTGCACTTTCAATTACTTCATTAGATAAATCCAGCGACTCAGGCAAACTTGACAAAGCCGTTGTGACATACAGGAAAATATTTAAATAGTTGGATTAATTGATTTGAAACTTTAGCTATAGTATAGTAAATTAAGCATTCCTGAACTGGGTCTGAGTTGTATTCATCGTAACTCGGATCGATAAAATCAGAAAAATCTCCATCTTCATGTTCAATTCTGAACTCAATTTGTTTCTAACATTTTCAAGTGCAGTTTTTTCTTTGCTTTCGGAGGCTTTAATACACTATATACAGACAGGATTTGATTAATTTGAAGAAATGAAGGTGTAGAAGGACGGTTGTTGCTTCCACATTAATGAAATTGAATACCTCTAAAGGATCGTGGCTTATTTTCTCCGGAAAAACGGATTCAAAGTTGTAGTTTAGAATCAAATCTGCAGTCATGTCCAAAACTGAATGCAAAGTCATTCTCAATCCTTGGGCTGTCTGATCAGTCCAAAAATCATCTACCAACAACAATCCATTTCTCACTCAAGAATCAAGCCACTCAATACTATCTAATATGATCTGGTAATAAAACAAAGTTAGCATTAAAGTGTACTAATATTCGTGAAGCAAAGCTAATGAAATGAAAACAAAATACGAACCTTCCAATCTTCAGAGTTCTGTGTCAATCCTATTTCGAATCTATTTAAGGCATCAAACAATCTGTCGATTCTTTCACAGAATAAGGCTGTCTCCTCAGAATCTTTCAAATCGTCGAAATATTTACGGTATTCTCTTAAACCGTTGGCCATATACTTGCTTAAAATCTAAAATAAAATAAACGAAGTGTTATTTATTTTATTTAAATTTTATAAAATACATAATTAAATAAAATTACCTGCAGTCCTAAATACATTCTCATTTTTAAAAGTGAATGTGGATTTTAATGATCTGGAGTGATTCTCGGACAGATCTTTAAATCACCAGCCGTTCCTCATCGTGTTTATGAATTTGCCGAAAATGATGCCACTGTACATCAGGTTTGTCTGGATAAATCTGAAATTTAAAATATCAAATTTATAAAAGATAAAGTTGCTTTTGTTTAAGAAAATAAGTATTTTAAATCTTGAGTTTTCCATTATTGAACAGTCTATTTCGAACGGGTTTGATCAGGTGGCAAGTGTCGGAGAACACGAAGACTTTTCGGTCATTGACAGTTGGGTGAACAAACCAATTCTTCAAGTTTTCGAGCTTTCCACTGCAGCCAACTTCTGTCAAAAATTTCCGATTTGAACTAGCACCATCGGCTACAACACCATGTACCCTTGCACCTATACATATTTACATAATAACGAAGATGCGTAACACCACGTTTGATTGACAAAGTCATAGCTTTGCGTATTTCATGATAAATTTACGACCTCTTAACGAGATTTCACCTGCCGAAGACTGACACATAGAAACAAGACCATGATCTGCTTGTTGACTTATGTCAGCAGTTTCTGTCTTGCCATTTCCGAAATCTTGAAGGCCCTTATAAGACATCGTTATCACATCCAACATTAATCCCTTACGATTTCTTATCTCATCAGCAAGAAGTAATACGTGTCTTTCAATTTCAGGTTTCGATTCAAAATATTCCTGAAATGCTTCAAAATAATCAGGATCGAATCCAAAAGGAGCTTTTATCATGAAAAAATACCTGCAAAAACATATTTCAGAATACAATATTCGTTTTTAATACGATCAAGTTCAAAAAATTAGAAAGTAAAATGAAAAATACCTTCCGATTGTGCGCTGGCAGGGCAAGGGAAGGATATGATTACCTCGCAATAAATTATATGTCGTTGGTGATTTTGGAATGTGTTGGTTGATCTTTGTCAATAAAATGGAAGAGATTAAGAAGATAGTGTGGAGCTTCATTCCTGAATTGGCTTAAGAGTGGCAATAGGCCCGGAAAGGTAAGCTTAAAGTCCTCAGCATATTTGTGATAGTTGGAATAACAAAGTTCACTACCAAGTTCAGAGATATAAATATTAAATAAAGTGGGCGCAAGCGTGGATCCCTGAGGAGCCGCTTACGATTTTGTTGCAAAGTGAGAAGTTGTGCTTCTCCACTAGAACGACGTTTTGTGGTTTTTAGTTCTGAAAGTCGTGCAATTGGATTAATGTTACTCAGGACTCATGTTGGAGATTCGGATCCCGAGTCAGGCGACATGTTTCTTGATTTCTCCCGATCAGGCGACATGTTCCTTGATTCCTCCCGAGATTTCTCCCGAGAACTTGTCCATCTCTCCTCCAATCGCCAAAAAAAGTAATGTAAATGATGAAAAAATTCTACATCAAAATACGTAGGTTTACATGAAATAACCTTACGAAACACAAGCTGATGCTTCGATGCACGTTAGTGATTCTCAAAGAAATAACGTTTGTAAAAGCAATTATTGATGAGAAAAGACACGCACGAAAAATTTCCACCGCTATTTTTTCATGACGCGCAGAATGAGTCTGATGTAACTTTGCACGAAATTACAGCAACAAGACCAGCTCTCGGATTTTTTATGGTAGCGTGAAGAGCTATTAGCACAGTCAAAACTAGCTCGGTCGGTAAAGTGGTCTTGAAATGGTAACGAGTGGTCCATCTCTCCTCCTGTCCCATCTCTCCTCCACTTACCCTAAGAGTGCTATGCCTGGCACAAACCCAGATTGCATTGGGTCCATTTAATTGTTAGTTACAATATGTGCAGTAAGGTGCTGATGGACAATGCGTTCGAAAGGTTTAGACAAGGCACAGAGGATGGATATCGGGCGGAAATCTTTGGGGGAGGTAGGGTTAGATATTTTAGGAACAGGGCGTATAATCTCCTCTTTCCAGGTATCAGGAAAGATTCCCACGTGTAGACGTGTATCATCAAAGCTTGAACTCCAGAGAAACCAGATGTTTTCATTTTTATTTCTGTTTTTAATAGAATTGTGATTATATTGGTTATATGAATCCCTGATTTTGTTTTTAACTAAGTTTCTCAATTTACGAAATTCGGCTTGAATAATACTATTTTTTGTTCTTTTAGCCAATCTACGTTATTTCTCTTTTTCTCTCATCAAGTCTTTGATATAAGATGTAATCCAAGGAGTGGACTTCTTTTTTGCTTTAAGGGTATAAAGAGGCACAAATTTGTCAAAAGCTAAATATAAAATTGTTGTTAGACAAATAACCTTTCTATTTATATCATTTTCAATAAAAATTCGTTTCCAATCATAAGTAGAGAAATGCTCAAGAAATTCGGCTTCATTTATATCTGTGAGATTGCGTATAGACAGAAGAGGTATACTTGAGGAGGGATCAAAGAAGAACTGATATTGAATGCTGATAAGGTCGTGGTTTGAGAGGAATGAGATTGAGGGTTGAGTGGAAGAAATTACCTTGTCTAGATCATCAACAATCATCAAGTCAATCCTTGTACTAGAATGATCGGTGTGGTGCGTGATACTATGGGGAACTGTAGATAATCCGATGGAGAACACTACTGATTTCAAATAGTTAGTTAAATTTTTGGTAGAATTAAGATTTGTGTTTAGGTCACCCGTAAGTAGAATGTTATTATAATTAGGTATAAGGTCAAAAATGTCAGCCTCAAGTTCTCTACAGTAGGAAGCATTGGGAGGTTTGTAAATCACACCCACCAACATGCTGTCATGAGAAGAAGATACCTCGATAAAAAGGTATTCAGTAATAGGGTAATTGGCAGGAGGACTCTTTCCCACCTGTACACCCCTTAAGCTGTCATGAATGTAG
>CAKNWU010233877.1:7003-27986 GCA_932072015.1 Andricus quercustozae | reverse complement strand
ATTTTTAAATAAAGAAGGTATCATAAATCCACCAAAAATAGAACGAGAAAATGATGCCATGTATGTCCAGTTGAAATATTGTATCAATCGTTTTGATAGGTTTGTCTGTAGCTATTATCAAAGGAGAATAATCCTACTTAGCCAGGCTTGATGGCGATCGGTTAAGAATTGCTTCGTTAATCCAATAAATGTTTAAAAGCCATAGTTCTTTCGAGAAAATAAATTAGCGGTATTTTTTCTTGTTATTGTACTTGGCGGAGATTTGCTGGAGCAAATCTTGATGATGAATGTACATTCTTGCTTTATTTAAAAATTAAAGATTGATTTATCACTAGATATAAATTTTTGAAATGTATTAATTGTGAAAAATATTATCATTGTTTTGGAGATGAAATCCTATGTATTCTATTCTACGAGAAGAATATTTGGGGGCCATTTTAGATCATTATATTGATACGAAAATACAAATTTTCATATATTGATGGCCAATAATATTGTTTATTCTTTTTCTTGTAAAATTTAGGGCTAATTCTTTAATTGATATTATGTAATTTACCAGCCTTCAATTTGTTCTTTTCAAAAATTGTAAAACAATTAAATTAATTTCTAAACCAAAACGGCTTTATCGAAAAGCAAAAAAGTAGGCGTGGCTTTTTAAAGATTATAAATGTGAAATTCTAAAGTTCAGACTAATTTATATCACAAAATGAAACGTCAATGAAATTATGAAATTAAGAACTGAAGTATAAATAACGTACTATAAGTGTTTTCACCTACATGATAGCCTTAAACTCTGTTGCACAAATCGTAGTAAACGTTTTCGTGATTTTCAGAAAAATTGGTGAATAAAGCAGGTTTTCGTTTATTTCATTATATGGAAGTAATAATATATTAAAATAAATAAAGAAACTGTAGTAAGTAACTAGGAATGTTGCTGCCTGTCTGTTATTATTTGAATTTTGTATATTTGTTTTACAACCACTAAATTTACATTATAGTTTAGTCCATAAATCCTTGAAATCGTAAACTCTAAAATCACATCCGTTGTTCGAACCTATAAATCAATGAATTCATCAATTCTTCATGTTTATATTGTAAGTCGACTGGAAAGACTAGAATCGTGCACCTCCTCGATTTTTACGAAATTATTATTGACTACAAAATGCACTTGAAGTATTTTAATGCTCATTTATATCATATCATACACTTAAAAGATCGACCCTTTTATTCGAGAATGTAGCGTTCACACTTTTTATATGGATATCGAAGGTATCAATTTTTACGAGTGCAAATAAAATGAATTCTGTCAACAGAATTTGTGTTTACAATTCATTATTGAGTCTCCGGATGTTTTCACTTTATACTCTCAGACGCGACGGGGAAATTTATCACGCTTGAGTATGGTTAGTGGAGCAGTGAGAATGATAAAAAAAAGAGCAAAACGTGAATTTTTGTTCGCAGCGGCTGCCTCCATTTAGAAACCCACTGATATAGGGGATGTGGACTGGAAAAAGTTTCAGCGTTAGAGATCAATGTATTTATTTAGAAAATAAAACGTGTATGTACATATAGCTCTTCTGCAAACATAAACGTCCACGCTCACAGTGCTTATATTTTAGCATATTCCTTCCATTCCATTGTTTCAAAAGCGAAGCTATATTTTCTAGTGCCAAATGTATTTCAATATTCTAAATGGAAAAAATTAAAAAAAATGCTTCTATATCGATTTTAATGTGAAAATTCTGTTTCAATTTCTATCAGTTTTCGCGAAAGTTTAGATGTACTTTTAAAGCTTCTTTTTCTTATGAGTTTCATTTTATTATTTTTATTGTTAGCAGGCATTCCGAACAAATAAATTTTAGGTTACTTTTTAAGTTAATAGTTATGCTTTATTGTATATAATAAATTCTCTGATAGGATTTTGCTTTTGTCATTCAGCATTATCTCTGTTGTTACCAATTATAGAAAGCTTTATTTTGGTATTATACGTTTCCATCGGATCACATCGAACTTGTTTCTGAAGTGCAAATTTTCCGTTTCGAACCTCTCTTACCTGATCATAAGCCAATCGATTTATATGGAATAATTTATATATAAAGACCTTAATAATTTAGGTGAATGTTATCTTGGAAGAAATACCTCATCCAAGTCGAAGTTTGAGTTTTCAATATTCAATCACATTCGAGTGATGATGTTTTATGCAAGACTCGTTATTAAAATTTCAAATATATTTATATGTACATCCAAAATCATGTGTTTTTGAAAATTTAAACCTTGTAATTGATAATTCAGTTACAAAAATATGAAGAAATTGAGAAAATAGTAACACAGTTGAAAAGTTATATATGGTTATGAGTTTTCAAATATGCATAATTGAATTTCAAATCAAGTTTGTTTTAGATTTATATTTCATGTATGTTTCGGCTTGAAAAGTTGAGAGAATTTTCAAGGCATTCTTTACAGTGCATAGTAACTGTGTATAGTCGATTAGGCGGAGTATTGAAAATAACTTTACGTGTACAGAAAATCAGTGTACAGAAAAAAATGTGAAAAAAATAGAATGGTTTATAAAATATTGAGGTTTCTACTCTCTATTTTTGGTTCAAATCGATAGTTTTTCATGCCTTAAGAATCAATATGATAGTTATTTAATTTAAAGTTTATGGAACCCTTAGAAAAATGGAGTCGAACATAGCGGTCTCGAGGTACAGACTTAGCATTAGTGAAGCGAAAAAAAGTGTCTAAAGTATATTACATGTTTTAAAATATTTTGAAAGTACATTCAAAGGACAGGCGTATACTATATTCAGTTGAATAGAGTAATAAAAAGAATAATTTTTCTACATTGAAAACTTGAAAGGGAAAGACGCTTACAAAAGTCGCTTAGAAATCGAAAGAGTGATCAATCGCTTTCTTATCGGTATTTTTGGTTTTGGTCGAAACTGCTCGATGTCTTGACAAGAAATACAACGATTTTTCAGTTTATCGTTTCTAAAATATACATTTTCTGAAAAAATATCTGGAATAAATGTTTTAGAGAATATTTTTCTGATAAAAATGACCTGTATTAGAATGTCCTATCGTCAAAATTAAACGGTCCATCTCGACTTGAGGCACAAGCTGGAATGTATATTAAATTTCCCTCCTTATGCAATTCGAACTGCAAATTAATCTGAAGTAATAGGTATAAAAATTAATAATTTGTATTTAACTATTTTAAAAAATTTTTCTTAATTGATTTTCCTTGAGCTTGTTCTAAAGTTTAATAATTCTTAAATTTCTATGGAAGCATTTAAATAAGTCAAAAATACTATATTTTCATTTTAAAACTGAAACATGAAAAGATAAAAACTTATTGATACGTAGGTCACTCTCAAAATTTCTGGAATGAATAAGAAAACATAATTTTTCTAACGAAATTTGTATTATATCTTTTCGAAATAGTCTCTATTAACACATATACAGTCGTGCATCCTTTAAAACCATTTAAAGACTTGCTCTAAAGAAAACTATTAAAAATTGTCCGCTTCATGGTTTCTAGAATCTCATTCCAGAAACGTTTAAAGTGACCCCTGTATAATAAATCTTATTTATACTCACAGAATAATTTTCAACCATTTTCTCCAAGAATCTGGTAAGAAGTCAGTACAATTTAGTCCATAATAGGTTTCTTTTCGCATGTTTGTAAAATTGTTAATTTTTTTATTCAAATGCAAATCTAACTATCTGGTACGTTTACGGTTCACTTTTGCCTGAAAGAGCGGCATATGTTCACCTTACTTACTATAATTATGCAAGGTTTCAGTAGAGTTAAAATGACTACAAAATAAAATTTGTTATTATAAATCAGTGTACGGCAGATTTCTTAAAAACATTTTTACAATATAATAACATGTTTCTCAAAAAAAGGATGGAGTTCATAAGTAAGCTGTACCTGGCTCTGCAGTTGCGAATTTATTTATTTGGTTCCAGTTTTAGTTAATAATATTAACATATCTAATAAACTGACATATTCCTCTTACACTGTTCAAAATAATTTACGTTGCAGATAATTCTCGGCAGCGATTTTTTTCTGATCTAATTCGTATTTCGTCCTACGTGGCAGATTTTTTATTCGATTCTTACAGAAATAAAAATGATTTCTTAATAATAAATTATTTTATTTTCGAATTTGTTTCCTGAATATTTTGATTTGAACTAATTTAATATAAGACGAATGAGCAGTTTGAATTGCATCAGGAGGGAAATGTATTGTACAATGCAGCCTGCGCTTCAATTCGTTCAATTCAATGCATAGAGCATTTTTATATAGGTCATTATTTAAAAAAAAATATATTCTCTACAACATTTACGTTAGGTATTTTTCTATAAAATTTGTAGTTCAGAAGCCACACAGTAAAAAATCGTTACATTCCTCTTCAAGAAATCGAAAACTTTCGACTCAAAATAAATATGGATTAAAAAGCGATTGATCACTGTTTCGATTTCTAAGCGACTTTTCCCGTGCAAAAATTTGCTTGCCTATGAATCTACTGGCATTATATTTCTGTCCCTAAAGCAACTGAAGTCCGTATATTTCAAGTTAGAAGAAAAAGTATAATATATGCGTTGACGGAATTCGTCAACTTTAAATGGTCTTGGGCTTAAAATCTTAGGAATTCAGATGGCTAAATGACCCTATATGTAACTGCATATACCTTTATACAGTTACTGGTATGTAAAATTTGAGGCGGTTTAAGAATATAAAATCTTAATTTTTTCTAAAAAATAATCTGTTAATAAGATATACTCGCTACATTTTAAAACACTCGCTTCTCTATTGCAAGTGGAAGTAGCTCTAAGCCTATCATGGAAAAAGTCAAAAGGTACTTGATAAAGAATTTATGTATTTAAATGCTACCCCTTTCAAG
Organism: Andricus quercustozae; assembly: GCA_932072015.1. Taxonomy (NCBI): domain Eukaryota; kingdom Metazoa; phylum Arthropoda; class Insecta; order Hymenoptera; family Cynipidae; genus Andricus; species Andricus quercustozae. The sequence continues at coordinate 23,076 of CAKNWU010233877.1, read as the reverse complement.
GCGATTTTTTATGTAAAATAACATTAATTCTTTAAGCGTATCATAAACTCATAAACCTTCTTCCATGCGTTTCAGATATCCTGCCCTCGCTTATACTTTTTTCTCCTCTCTAAAAGAGTCGTTTCTCTATGAAAGCGGAAGTAGCGATGAGCATATGACGGAAAAAATCAAAAGGTACAAGTATAAAGGGAAAGAAAGGGCGAAAGGGAAACTATAAAATGAGACTCTTGATAAAGGTAGCGAAACCGTTTCCTCGTTACTGTGAAATGGGGCTAGAGTTTTCATAGAAGGCTACTCTTTTATAAAAAATAAATAAATAATCAGAAAAGAGGTTAAACTAAGAAAAAAGAAAATTAGAAAGTAGAAAACGGCCCAGTGACGACGATTTTGGCTATGGCCTGGCTCGCTAAAAATGCGAGTGCGCATTACTCAGCGGTTTAATCGCGAATGCAGCCACGGTGCGCGTAATGAAAGCCTGCACCTCGAAAAACAAGCTCAGCGAAGTAACACAGTATATATACGGTAGTATATACCGTTACCAACGGTAGCGATGCTCTAGGGTGGAGGTAACATTCTTGTGGTTGAGTCCCGTAAACACTCGCCTCGCTGGGTATGGTCGGTAGACATCCCATAAATTCACCCTCTTCCACCCCAAACCCGTACTTTTCGTCCCACCGGGCCGGATGTTAGGCCGAATTAAAAACCTTTTTTTACTATATTCCGCAAAAGCACTTTTCTTCTCAACACTTGCAAAAGCTTACCAAAGTAACAAGAAGGAAAAGGAATAAAAATAGATACCCTGCGAATCCCCTGTCCAATCTTTGCGAAACTAAGACTCTACAAACATTCATAAAAAAAACTTTTTGACGTTAATTCTTTATGTGGGTAACTCTCCGTATAGCGCAAAAGTCAATGTCCCTCATGGAATTACAAATATGGGTTTCACTTAAGGACATTAATATTAACTAAAATAATAATTTTTATTATATAGTTTTCTTCTAAATTAACTGTATATAGTCAAAACCTGATCCCTGTTCCTGTTTTCAAACTAAAATTTATATTTTCTACTGAAACCATATGTAGGTGAAAATTAAAAAATATTATAAGCTTGTGTTTGAAGAACTAATTTTCTCAATTGCTGGATTTTTTAAGTGCATTTTCTCTAAAATTCTTAAAAAAAACTAATTTTTACTATGGATTCAATTATTCATAAATATACTTCTGTTGTGTAATTTTGTGTATTTACAAAAGTTAAAGGATAAATTAACCCCTTTTATTTAAAATGCATTCTTTTTTAAATATATATTAAATATAAAAAAATATAAAATAAATTATAGGAATGTAATTGTGCAAAGTAGACCCCTTTTGTGTATTGTAGTGCATTTACAGAGGTTTTAAGATAAATTACTGTTCTATGATTAAAAAATGAAAACTATGTTATTTAAAATAAAAAGTTATATCATGACATTCCGGTACAAGTTAAACACTTGGATGCCAGATGTTTGTTTCATGTATGACTTAATCACATTAATGAAAGACTTTCCATATATGAAAGCATCACCCATGATACCTTTAATAATGGTGGTCTAAGGAAGATTTTTGAATACATTAAGAATATTCATCGAATACGTATACTGTGTATACAAAACTGCAATTCTATTGCATTTAAGTTATTTTGGAGTTTTACTTTATTATTTATAAAAATTGTCTTTAACGTTTCTGAATGTTTAGTTGTAAATTGTTTCTTAAAATCAGTGGATATATTAAGAAGAAGAAAATTTTTTTATTTTGTTCAACGTAATTAAGAAGAATTTGTTAGAATGAAGATATTACATTTTTACTGGATTTAAGAAAAAATTACAGAAAGATAAGTTTTGATCATAGCTTGAAATAGAAGTTTTCTTGAATTTGATTTCATCATATATTTCAACCCGATTAATTGTCGAATAAATTCTCAAGATCGTTTGATTTAGATTTTAATTGAATTTTAAAATTTCATTCAATTTTTTTTCTTTTAAATACAATTAATTCTCAGAAGTATTAAAGATACAAATATAAATGGTGTTACTAATTCCTTAATAATTAATTTCAAATTTAATTCTCACTTTTAATTAATATGAGCATAACATATAAATATTCCCTATTAGTTTCCTATTAAAATTTCCCCGATGAGGACGCCTAAAAGGCCTCGAAACATGTTGGACGCAGGTAGTGAGCCTTTTTACCATGTTTTTTGTCAACATATTTCTCTTAATGTAACTCTTTTTGTGCAATTATTTTACATAAATTGAATTTCTTGAGTATTTTTTTAAACAATTTTTTGAAGAACATTATTCTTTTTTGAATGTATTTTAAATGTATCCAAGTATTTATGTCATCTGGTAAACAAACTGCTTTTCATTAATTTTATGCCTTGAAAGTTTATTTTCGACATTATTGATTAATAATAATTGATAATAAAGACATTTACTCCTTACATGTAAAACACTTAATTGATAAATTGATACTCTAAAACCTTTTAAATTCTATGACACACTTGAAAATCCTTATTAAGTTTATGAAATTCTGTACAATACTATTAAATTTGTTTAAAGTTTTTAAAATATTTAAAATAATATTAAATACCAGTCCTCTCCTGTAAATATTATATATACAAACCGCGCGCGAAACACTAAATAAAATAAGAATTTAATTCTTGTAACTATTTATTCAGTGAATTTTATTATACGTAATAATAATAATAAATAATGGTTATTTTTTACTAACAAAATATCGTAAATAGATTATATCAAAGGGTTGCCATTAAATACAAAAATTATATTTATACAATAAGAGCGTACTTCTTCATCTCGTAAATCATTATTCTTCAACTTATTCCAATTAATATTAATAGAAAAAAGATGTTTAATGTTGATCTACAATACGTTCAAAAATTTAAAATTTAAAATTTATGAAAAGTTAGTAAAAACAGTTGCTTTTCCAATCTGGTAAGTATTTTACATCTTGAAACGACAAAACAATTAAGAATTTATGTACCAAAACATTGAAGACAGATTCGAACAACCAAATATTATAAAACCAGAAACTTTTATATTATTCCGAAAACAAAGTAATAAATTATTCCATCATTATGACCGAGTTTCAAGTTTTTTGAAAATGTTCTAGACATCCGAGCAGAAAATGTGCCAGTTTTTTATAAAAACTATTCATTACTCTCCAAAAGAGACTACGTTATAATATTAAACATCCCTTCAGAATAATCATTGTATTTCGCAACAAGCAATGTCCTTTTTTTGAAAATACAACTTTTCAGCCATTAGCATATTAGAGTGGTCTCCTCCTGTTGCTTTTACCCTCGACTTCCATCTTGATCAGAAATTCTGTTTAATTCAAACCCATTAATTCTTCAAAGGCTACCCCACTTTCGTTTTAGCTCTAATATTTATCGCCTTTCTGTAAGAACGAAATACAGATAAGTTTTCATACATAATAACCAAAATTTCATTTATCAAAAAACTGGAAGTACGTAAAAACTGCAAATTTATCATAGTAAAAAAAAGTTTTATTACCTCGAACTTGACAAAACGTAAATTCCATTTCTGTGATATCTTGGAGGTTGTCATGTAACACGCGGTTGAACGTAGGAGAGACTCGAGATTTTAAAATGAATTTAAGTTTCAGAAATACCGAAATGAAGTCGACGATATAGTCAAGTAGGGTAAGGAGAGGGAGGGGCATGAAAGTATTATCGAAGCTGAAGGAATACGCAGTTGCGTCGCTTGGGAAATTAAGGGGCTTTTTAATCCGCCAAGACGAATCGTCGGCTTCTTTGGGGGAAATTCTATTTGCCCCCTCTTTCCCTCCTATATCGACCGGTTGATAATACAAATTCTCTAGCGTCGTGAGGATAATATATTACAAGTTGCCACTTTTATGACATAGTGAATTTTGATCGCTCCCGACAAATCCAATATAATCCTATAATTCACACCCCGATGGGTAAGAATTTCAGAAATTGAAATATTACACACCGCTATTAAACGTAAAAATATTGCGTGATAATAATGTGTTTCGGGACTTTTACGAATTGTCGGCGAAATTCTCAACCGATTTCGCTGAAACTGGCAGCTGACACGTCAACCATTAGAAAACAAGTTTAGGAGTGATCACTAAGAAATTAAAATTAAGATGACAAAAATTGTAAAATAGTATAGATAGTAGAAGTCGAATAGATTAGGCAGCACATTTGATCACAGGTACAAATTTTAATTTTTCAACAATTATGGATTTTTTTCCAAACTTTATGCCTTATATTTGACCTAGAAGTCGATAGCAACATGCTCACCTCTACGTCCTAATATGTTGAACCAATTTTACACTTGTTTACACTTCTTTTTTTAATAAGGCAACTATTTTGCTACGATCTTGCAACAAATGACACTACTACTACTATTGTCAAACTTCTGCGCTCGATTTGCAAAAATAACGTTTCCACCATATTAAAAAACGAAATTTTAAAAGAATTCAAGGGATTTCATTGATTCAAAAATTTTCAAAACATTTGAAGGGACTTTAAAAAATTTTCAAAATTGTAACAGACTCTAGGGGATTTAAAGGATTAACATAAACTGCTTTTAGAAATTTTATGGGGTTTCAAAGCTTCAAGTGTATTTTGAGAGATTCTAAGGGATATCAGACAGTTTTAAACATTTCAAGGTATTTTACAAGATTCCAAGACATTTTAAGAAATTAAAAAAGTTCTTAATGGGTTTCAAACGGTTATCAAGGATATTAAAAGATTTCACAGATTTCAATGTGTTTTAAATTCTGAACGTTCACCTAAACGAACATTTTTACTGAGAACTTTGTAAACTAGAAAAAGTTCTTAAGCGGTTTCATTTCTATTAGGAGTAATCAATTATTAAGAGAAAATTATAATGCATATTTTAAGATGTAGATGGGTCACTATAAATGGATAAAATAGAATTGCCAAAAAAAATCACGTTTATTTAAACGTTCAGAACTTTAGGCACATATGATTTCAAGGATTCTTAGAGAATTTGAAAGAATTCCTAGAGAATTGTAGGAAATAATAAGAGAAATTTTAAGGAACTGCTTGGAACCTCTACGGATTTCATGGTATGTATTGTAGAGGGTCTCCAAGGAATTTCATGAGATTTCAAGGAATTTAAAAAAATTGGAATTTTTTCTAGAGATTTCAAGGGGTTTTAAAGCTTTTAGGGTATTTAAACAGATTTCATGGGAACACAAGAAGTTTTGTCAGATTTTATGGGATTCTAGAGGATTTACAAATTTTAAACATCTCTAAAGAAATTTTAAAAGGCAGTGTAGATTTAAAGATGTTGTACGGGATTTCAGAAGATGTCTAGAAATGTCATAAGAATTAAGGAATTATTAAATTTTTAAACGATTTTAAAGGATATAGTGTATTCAAAAGATTCCGAGATGTAGAAGAATTTCGTAGGATTATAGAAAATAAGAAGAGATTTAACAATTTCTAAGGAACTTTAAATGATTCTGTATGATTATGCGGAATTTCTATAGTTCTCAAGGAATTTAAAAAACTTGGAAAGTTTTCCAGAAATATAAGACGATTTCAACATAATTGAAGGATTTTTAACAGATTTCAGGAGATTTCAACATATTAAAAAAATGTCAAGGATTACAAGGAATTTCGAAGTTCTAAGGGTTTTTAAAAAGATTTAAAGATATCACAATAGGCTTCATCAGATTGTATGGGATGTCAAAGCGTTTCAGCAGATATTAAAACATAGAAATTTTGAATTATATTACAGATTTTTAAATATTTTACAGGAATACTACCGATTTTAAGTGAATTTAAAAATATCAAGGTTTTAAAAACATTGACAAGTTTCCAGAAACTTTTAGAGGATAACAGCGGATTTAAGGGGTTCTAAATAATTTCACGCGGTTTTATGGAATATGTACACGTGTATACAAGATTTCAAAAATATTTAACCCCGTGATTTAATATTTAGGAAATATTATGAAACTATTTTTCTACAAGTTTTCTAAATGTATGCTGCTGTTTACGCTATTTTGAATTTGTTAAATGGCATGCAATTTTCCACAGAAAAAAGTAGTAAGTAGTATCATGCAGATTTATCATGATGATACATAGATAAATCTGATAAAATATTTCTCTTTGCAGATGAAATGTATTTTACTCAGATAAAATCTTAAAGGCATAATTGGTTTTAGTATTTCAATAATCTCTATGATAGTTGTTTCATTTTGGTAGGTAGAGAATTTTCTTCCCCTTACAATGCTGAGAATTCCCGACTCGAAAGTTTCTCAGGATCGCTATTATGGTGCTTTCCTAAACTTCATCTGCTCCGATTTCCACAGCATAACTCGTTTTCTATATATACATATAAGTATATAAATCGCAGGAAATTCCTGAGAGAAGGAATTCACCTATTTTCATTTTCCAATCTTTATTTAAAATTCAAAAAATGCGCCTTTACTCCATAGAACATATATAAATATCTGCAATACGTATATTATCTAGAGTAAAGAAAATTTAGTACCAGAGTGAAATGAAACGTTGAAGATTTTTTCAGTTCCACTGTCAGATGGATGTTCTGAAAGAATAATATCATAAATGAAAATATTTTTGAGATACCTAATTTTTCTTTAAATCAAGGATGTAGAGGAACAGAAAAATTGCAGAAGAGAAATTGGAGGAATGAGAGGTAGAAAGGGAGTGAGTTGGGGTATCTCGAAACAGCGTATGGCCTTAGGCGAGTAATTCTGCGCTCCGCTACTCAAAAGCCTCTGGGGTACATGGAAACGCGGACGCGTTTACCGTCGCGAATCGAATAGAAGTTTCAATCCCCTGTTTCCGCTAACAATTATTCAATCCCGTGAATGTTTCTTCTTTGTCTGATTATTAATCGAGAAAATCTAACAAGCAGATAATAAAAAAAATATTCTGACTTCTACATACAAATAGGGCAAATGCTGAAATTAACCGGTTAGACAAGAGTGACCTTTTAAAAATAATATTAATTTTTTTTCTTAATTATTGCAGTTCATTGATGCAAAAAATAGTTCTGAGAATATTAGAGCTTACTTATCAGTGTTTTGTCTCGGTTTTTGTAGCCCTGAGCAGAAACTCTCCGAACTTACAACTCACAGCTCACAACTAACAAGGGGATAGGAAGTAGGGGAAATTCCGGGAACGGAATTAGGGAAAATGATTGGAGGGGAAGTAAGGGAAGTAAGGGAAATTAAGCAAGTTAAGTAGGGGAAATAAGGAGAGAGGAAGTATGGGATGTAAAAGAAAATGAGGGTAGGGGATGTATTAGAAGTGGCGGGAAATGAGGAGAGGGAAAATAGGGGAAGTTAAAATGTAGTTTCCTATATCTCCGGATTCCAAACTCTTGCATGTAATTATCCATATTTTATAAAGTGCAAGGTGCTCTTGCAAACTTTCTTGGAACGGTTTGGTGAAGCTTGTAAGCATCTTGGGTTTTCAGCGGATAAATTAGAAGCTAACTATGGCTAATAAGAAACCTACTCTCCTTCCTCAGCTATTATTCTCGTCTTAATATATGCACAAAGCCTAAACCCAAATCTTCTCAAAGAACCATTTTACTTCTACCTCAAAGGTTTGAACAATCGAACAATAGTAATATACCCATTATACCCTGATGCTACCTGGCTGACCTTTACAAGACCAGTATACACCAGTCCTCTGGCATATCTTCTTGCGGTCACTTAATTCAAATAGTGTTCCCCATCGCAATATAATTTTCGCTGTACTTTGGACAATACCCGAAGCTTGGACTGTGCACTGGAGCTTGGCATTCTAAAGCAAGTGAGTCCTTCACCGTGAGGAACAGAAGCAGAAAGTCAGGATGAAACGCTGCCGGGTATGTTTTGCTTAGAGAGAACATAATGCTCGAAATGGTCGTTGGGAGGAGGTTAGGTTCTGGTAGTTAACTTGCAGGCTTGGTTGATGAAGCTGAACAACAGGACTTGGTAGGACGAAGTCCAGTCGACTCAGGTTACCACAAGTAGCCGGAGGCTTTCTGAGCTTGGACATCCCTTGAGTAAGCTGTCTCTCTTCCGTACTTTCGCAGTACCTCAACGTTTACCCACAAAGCCCAGAGAGAGGTTAATTAATTAACGAGTTTTTACATGGTCCAGCCAGGTGTGTAGTTTCAAGTCCGTTTGTTTGTTGTGCCTCAACTAATGTTGGTAATTGTTAGTCATTTATGCGAAAGGGTCGTTTGGTGGCGGCTTTAGCCGCAGGAAACGTTCCGTGTTAAATCAAACAAAACCGCATGGCTGGTAAACTGACGTTCCATCGATGCCTCGCGAATGAAACCGAAAATACAGTCTTCCCTGTGGATTTCTGCAGGTATGTGGTATCTGAATCGTCAGTCGGACAATGCAATACAGAACGCAATGCTTTGTTCCTACGCCAACGTGAATTAGCATAAACAGATCTATCATGTAATTATACAACGCGGAATTATTAACAAACTACATCCGCTGAAATTGCGTACCACTATTTCTCGCTGTTTCTGTGAAATACTCCGCGTGTTTGCTCTGCTTATAGAGGAACTTAGGGGATGTGAATTCAGTCGATTTTTGAAGGAAAATTATTTTAATTAAACTCATTGATCTGGTTTTGCGGTATTTACTGAAATGGTTAATTTAATAGGTTGTTTCATGCAATTTCACTGCAAAGAGAAGTAAACGCTGTGTATGATTTAGTGCCATTTCATATTAAAACTTGGGAATACAAATAATAAGTTAGTGAGAGAAATGGATTCTGAATCAATTTAATGCGATACATATTCGGATTATTTTGAACCGATTTTATGAGAGAAAAATGTTTTCAACGCTTTAGTGCTTTCAAATACATTTTCAAATATTTTACCAGGAAAATGAGATGTAATGATTGCAACCCTTAAATTAATTTGGAGCCCTTATAGATGGAAAAAGAATGTTTTCTAGCTTTGATCTAGAAAAAAGGCCCCCGTCAATGGCGAAAATGATCTACACGTGTGTTATTTAAACTTTTGTTAAAGTCCCTTTAATTTTATAATATTTACAAAAACATATTTTCTCCGTAAGATTGCGAAAATTAATGAAATTTTGCGTCTGATAAGCCTACCTTAAGGACAAAATGTAAACTAAATAAAGAAACATGGCAAAAAACGTATTTTTCAATGTTTTCGAATAACTGGAATAATTCTGGAAATAATTTAAAAAAATTTAAATTCTCATGCTCATTTTAAAGGCGAGCCTCCATAGTATTTTTCTAAATTGTCAAGATATTTAAGGAACTTTTTCCTTGGATTCTGCCCTAGGGTCAAACTTGGTGGAAATAGATAATTTTCCTAAAGTAAAGGTAATATTAAGAGGAAAATATTTTTTTCGCGTTAATTTGAGTGGTTCCGGAGAATTTAGTTAAGTTTCCGCATGATATATGACTACTTTTAGTTACAAACATTCCTACCTAAGAATTTGGATAGTTTACATAGATGTTTAAGAAATAAAAGTGGGGAAGATGGGTCTAAGGTTTGGAAGTTTTCAAATTTATGCACGTAATTGGTAAAAACAGCCCTCAAAATAAAGTTTAACATTTATTTTACAGAAAACAATCCAAAGCATTTCGGATTTTCATACAGAAAAAAATCAAAATATAAATTTATTAGTCACAGCTTTGAATAAAAACGCAACTCATGCCATCTACAGTAAGTTAGTATAAATTTGTATATACTAGAATTGGACAAGGAAAACCAATCAAGAAACAATATTGATCTACGGTACAAAGAATTAACTAAAACTAAAATAAAGCTTTCATCTTAATTTTGAGGTTTGTTTCAGTTCGGATGAGCAACCATTTACATTAAACATCATTTCGGACGAGCTGGTAGTCCATGAAAGTTATACTAGATGGAAAATTTTCACGTATCAAAGTAGCGGACTAGCTGGCCATATTAGAGACAGTGCCGCATATTCCGCAAATGCGTGTATCTCTTATTCAAATTGCATGGAAAATTCGATACGTCCGCCCCATGCAATTTATGGACGTGCCGCATTTTGTGGCGTGTCACGCCGTTGGCCTGCACCATTGGCAGATGTAATTGGGATTTATGTGCGCGTGCAGCTCTTTATGGTGGGTATCGCCCGGTACACCCGTGTGTACCCATATATCTGTATCTGGCCGTTTGTAGGCGCGTAAATAAAGTGTCGGCTACGCCGTTGCCGACGTCGCTTTAACACAGTGCCACTTGCCGCAACGAATCCGCGTTTACCCACGATCGGCCTATCGTCACCCATTAGGTAACCCACAGCGAAAAAAACGAACGATTCATCCTAATTACGGTCGGCAGATTACCTTCTACGGCGTGATGAATTGCAGCCATCCGATTCATGAGTTGATTCGCGATCTCTTTTGTATTTTTTAAATTTCATCAAATTTACCCTCGAAAGTCAAATCAGATTTATGACCCTTATTTTTTACAACTCGCGGCGCCCCATATCAATGGGGCTAAAAACTGCAATTTATAAGATTTATGTAGAAATCATTTGTACCCAGTGTTCTCCGAAATCACAATACACGGGTAATTCTCATATTGAAGGCACATTTGTAGTCCCAGTAATATAACATCAAACTAGAAACTCTCACTGATTATTGTTATTATTTAATAAATACTTATTATCATCCACTAAAAAACATTTAGTTCCCTTTCTCATTGCTGTTCCTTATTTCATTTCTGTCTCGATTTACTTTATTTTAATATAAGAACACCCAAAATTACACTATCATACGGCGTCTCTACTTAACTTTTTACAAGGATATACAGATTTTCTCTTCTGTTTTTGACACTAACCTAAAAACCCCTTAACGTATCAACTTTGTCAACTTTAGAAAAACGAAAGTTTAATTTATGCTCATTTTGTAATCCAAATAAAAAATATTGTATTGTAATATATTGTGTGTGTCCTAGAACCCAGTTTTGAAGCAAAAAAATTATAAAAACCATTCTGTTACCTGTTCAGCGGTGTTTCCTTTCATAATTAGGCGACCATTTTTTGACAAGAATGTGTTTTTTTATGAACATTAAGAGAGGATAAACTTCATAATTTTTGTGGCGTCATTCCTATACGGTACACACGACAGCATTCGACTGCTTGTACATGCATATGCTCGTGGATCAAGTGACCCTGTTTGTTTACTTTTTTTTAACCTATATTTATAAATAGAGATATCAAGATGTGAGGAAAATAGTTCAATTAGAAAGGAAAACAAGTATTAAAAGTTATACTATAGGCAAAATTATAGGTAGGCAGATTTGTTTCACCCCTTACTAATCGTTATTAATAATATCTTCATCGAACTCCTTCATATAGCTCAAGAATCATAATTCACTTTCCATTATTGAGAATCTGTGCAAATCGGCGCACTTAATCCGCTGCATGACATCGTTGATCCAGATTATCGGTGTCTTATTTCCCAGCTGTACAGTCACTGGCATTAATTATCACACATAATTTAATTTATATAAAAACTTGAATCCGCTGATCTCTAAAGGTTACAATTCATCACAATAATTATTAGTTAATTGCACATCATATAAAATTAACTTTTACTATTAGTTGACGCGATGACTACACCTAGAGATCCTCCAGGGAGAGTTGATCACAACATTTAAATATATGTTTGACAAGGCATGGGCGTATTGAAAGTTGTAAGAACAATCTAACCTCAATTTATAGTTGCGACATTGTGATTGTTTGGCATTTGAAAATCGCGCGCTAAAAAGAACTTCCCTATTCCGGTTGGCCCTAATGAATCAGAATCGATTCCCACATGTCTCAACACGACCTAGAGGATCTCTAACTACACCCAATTGTTGTCACGTTTATGCTCTGATTGTTTATGTCAATGGAAAGAAGAACAGGCAATTAGGAGTGAGGATTTATTTTCGTGGCCGCAATTGGCCATTGAAATGACGCGCATTAATTTGAAATTCTAGTGAACTACTGTATTTCTTGATAAAATTTGTTAGGGAACGTCCAATAATTACGTAAGGATGACTTTTGAAATTTTAAACGGAAGATTTTATATTTATTACTCAATATATCAAAAATATGTCAATTATTTTTACTGCGGATTTAAATATATTTCAAAAGAATACAAAGTATTGTCAAGAATTACAAGATATTTAGAGAATTTACCGAGATGTGCAAAGCTTTTTAGGGCTTTCATGAGATTTCGAGGAATTTGAAAAGAATTTAAGGGATTTCAAGAAATTTTAAGGTATTTTAAGAGATTTCAAGTTCAAAATAAGTCATGGCATTTTAAAGGATTTTCAAAGATGTGAAAAGATTTCATAAGGTTTCGAAAGATTTAAGAATATTATAACGAATTTTAAGGAATTTCCAGGATATCTTTACAAAAATTGAAATATATTTAAATGGATCTTAATATACTGTGAGGGATTTCAAGAGACACGAAAATATTTCCTCGGATTTTAAAGCGTTTTAAAACATATTAAGAGATTTCATAATATTTTAAAATATTTTACAGAATTTCAAGAATTGGAAACGGGGTTTAAAGATTTTAAAGGATTTTCACGAATGTTAAAGGATTATAAACGATTTTTGTGGGAATTTAAGATTTCAAGGATTTTCACAGTTGTTAAAGAGGTTTAAGAAAATTTGAGATATTTCAAAATACTGCAGTATATTTTAAAATTTTGCAAAGATTTAAAAGGATTTTGAGAGATTTTACAAATTTTAAAATATTTCAACGAATTTCAATGGCTTTTAATGACTTTTAATGGATTTTGATATATTGTTAACGATTTCATGAAATTCGGGAAGATTCCCACGGATATTAAATATTTCACTGAATTTTTAAGAGATTTAAAATATTTCAAGGAAGTTCGTAAAATTTCGACATATTTAAGGGAATTTTGAAGATTTTAACTGGTTTGTATAGAATTTATGGGATTTCTACGGATCTTAAAGAATTATAAGGGCTTTTCTAAGGAGCTCAATCGTTTTTAGGAGGTTTCAGGATATTATGTAAGATATGCATCAATTTCAAAAGATTTTAAATAATTCATAATTATTCAAAACATTTTCAGGCATTTACAAATTTTTCAAAAGAATTTAGAGAGTTTCAAAAGATTGCAAATATTTCCAGGGATTCCACAAAATTTTTTCGAAAGTTTGGATGTATTTATTAAGAAGTATTACGTAATAAAAAATAAATAAACAAATAATTATATAATGTCTATATCAGTATAAAAAGTAATTTCAATAGCCAAAACAGGCGGTAATTAGAATATTTAACAAAATAATTAAAAATAGGAAAATTGATTTTCCTTAACCCACCATTGGAAAAGCCTTACGTAATTAAAGGACGCATCCTTAAGAAATATTTTATTTAAAAAACTGTATAATAACAAATAATAACTAAAACAAGCTTAAAAAACAAGGTTTTAATTTAAAAATATCCTATGCCCTTTTGCCCCAGGACTCTTCATTTTTTTTTGTCTGCCTCGTTAATTATTTTAACTGGTTTATCCACAAAATTTGCTTCTGTGATAATATCATCAAAACTTGGGAGTTTTCAGTTTTTTTAGGTACTCATTTGTTTGTAGAAGAAATAGTTTATTAAAATGCTTCTTATGCGTTCAACTCAGAATACTCTTTTATAAGAATATGCCTTTAAATACATATATCGTAAAACCGCCTTGGGCATTAATAAAACTTACTAATTCCAGTAAATGTATATTGTGGACCTGCGTGTGAAAGAAAAAGATCTTTAATAAAGACTTATAAGCTTGATCACTTTGTTCAGGCGAGAGCTTGTAATTGTCTATGAACTTCGTGCACTGAAGACAAGAAAGTTCCATTCGACTTATATTCAACTTTTCAAGCGGATAATTGTACTTCTCACACCTTGCTGAAGAGAATTGTACCAAGGGAGCAAAACTGAAGTTGTCATCAATTAAATAGCAATCCTGATGTCTATTCCGAATACGCCTTTATTTAAAAAGACATTTTTTCGCTATGGCTGTCGTTTGTGCTTTTTTGCGGCCATGAAATGTTTAATATTCAAAACCATTTGGCTGAAACGATAAGCGCACGTTAAAACGTGTGGCTCAGTAAAACCTGTTATGCCGAAGTTGAAATATTCATTCGTTTTGTTACATCAATTATTCACTTTTGTTGCGGTGCAGTACTGCACTCGATTTATTTTTTGGTGTACTCTCTTTCATCACAGTCTATTCCACCCTTTACTCTACTGCTCCTACGAACAATGTAGTTACACCAAAAGTGAAACAAAAATTAAAAATCGGCTGTTTTACGTTTTCTAATAGGAATACTAGCTGAATTTCTAATTTACACTAAAGTAGTAGATAGTCGCACAGTTTTAGTCCCGAAATTGCAGAACATCGTTTCATGTTGCCACCTTGAGGGCCGTGTACAAAAAAAACTATGTCTCGCCCCTTTGAATACATTTTCCACCCTTCCCATTCGTCGTCACAAATCATTAAACAAAGCTTGAGCCACACAGCAGTTGAATTTTCGAACAACAAAGATACATTTTCAACAGAATTGTTGAATTTTTAACAGAATTGTTGAATTTTTTACAAAATAAATAAATTTTTAACAAAATATTTTAATTTTAAACCAAAATTTTTAAAAAAGAAGTTAAAGCAAGTAGATGAATTTTCAATAAAAAAGGTTAATTCTCAACAACAACAAAAATAGTTGATATTACAACCAAACAATATTTTTATTTTTAAATAAAAACAGTTAGATTCAACCAAAAAGTTAACTTTTAACCAAATATTTCAATCAAGATGATTCATCTTTCAAGAAAAAAGAGGAATATATAACAAAATATATTAATTTTCAGTCAAATAGTTGAATTTTTTATAAAAGGAGATGAATTCTGAACCAAAAATATAATAGTAGACTTTTAAATTCAAAAGAATTAGTTTTAATGAAAAAAAGTTAGATTTAATTCTTGGGTTCTATTAATTTAGTTTTCATTTAAGCGAAAAAACGAGAAAAAGACAAGTTTCTTGAACACAGGAAAATAAGAGGATTTCTGTAAAAAAAGGGTAAAAAGCGGAATAGGGGAAAGAGTATGAAGTATATATTTAGATACTATACCTGATAAATAAAGTCACTTATTTTCATTTTTTAAATCATTTCAAAAACTTGTTAGTGACATTTATATTTTCCATGTATGATGTCACATTCTGCGTTAACCCGACCCTCCTATGTCACAAATCGTCACCAATCCTGTTAACGCTCCATACCCGTGGCAGTTTGACGTAGTTTTTGGACGGCCTCTTGCCAAAGATGATAAAATCATTAAAGCAAAAATGATCAAAAGAGAGAATGGAATATCAAAAAAGCAAACATCTGTTTCAATATTCTATAAAAGATATATTAAATTCTACTGATTTTGTGATGCCAAACGTCTCCCTGTGGTTCATGAACTCGTATTCGAAACATTAATTAAAAGTAGTGGCAGAAAAATGGAGAAAATCGAATTACCATTCTCCAAATTACCATAAATTTAATTAACCCTTGAACTCGCACCCTGAATTTCAACTTGAGTGCTTAGTCTGTTCTGGCGAAACTCAGCATCGTTTTCAAATAAATTAAGTAACTTTGTTAAAAGGGTTTTCAACGTTTCCGTTTAGGAATGCATAAAATATCTCATTTGCGAATTAAAACTCTCTGAATCATGGATGCAAAGAAGGTAAATAACAATTGTCGCGTCTACTTAAGTAAATACACGAGATTACATTTCTTCAGGATAAAGTTTAGCCAACCAAGGAAAAAGTTCAACATGAAGAGAGCATTTTGTTTTCATAGAGTTTTATAAACATCCTTGGGGCCGTTGAAAAACTACGTGACCGTATTTTGAAACCTTCTTCCACACCTCCCATCCTTCCTCACATATCATCACATAAAGCTTGTACCTCCCAGGGTGACATCAAATATTTCAACCCCCCCCCCCCCTCCCCAGC
>CAKNWU010233852.1:632-12525 GCA_932072015.1 Andricus quercustozae | reverse complement strand
GTTAAAAATTCAACTATTTTGTTGAAAATTCGTCCTTTTGGATTGAAAACTCATCTTTTATGATAGAAAAGTCATCTTTCTTGGCTGAAAAGGACATTTTTTGTTGAATATGCAACTGTGTTCCAAAAATTCGTTTTTTGGCTTGAAAATTTAATTATTTTGTTGAAAATTCGCCTCTTGCTTCGAAATTCATCTATGTGGTAGAAAATCTTTTTTGTTTGAAAATTCAACTACGTTTGAGAGAATTGTGGGCTGTGTTACTTTGGGTGGGGGAAACCTCCCTACAATGGATAATGCAATTTACAGTGAATAATCATTAATTAAGAGCACAAATAAAAGAAAAATAATTAATTTTAATATTAATTTATGATTCGTTATGGTGTCTTAACTAGTAATTAAATTAGATTAATTATTTTACATATATTCGTATTATTAAAGATTTCAATAGTTTGAAGAAATTGTCTAGTACAATTTCAGAGACTGAATTTTTTCAAGAGATTTTGCAAAATATTAAGGGACTTCAAGGAGTTTAAATTAGTGTTCTAGAGATTGTACGAGATTTCAAAAAAAAAAAAAATTCTAGAGTTACGGAAGGTTTTCGATGGATTTTGTGGGTTTTTAAGGAATTAAGAACGATTTTCGCGGATTTTAAAGTATTAACAGAAATTTTAAAGGATTTCCGAATAATATAAACCATTTTAATGGGATTCCAGGGATTTTAATAGCTTTTAAAAGATTTGATTGGATTTTAACATATTGTAAGAGATATCAAAAGATTCAGAAAGATTTTCACGGATTTTAAAGTTTTCATTGAATTTGAATGGGATTTCAAAGATATCAAGGGATCTCGTAAGATTTCGATATATTTCATGGATTTTCAAGGATTTTATATGATATTAAAGTATTTTACATTTCGAAGACTTGAAGGGATTTAAAGAGATATACAAATATTTAAAGAAATTTCAAAAGATTTACTAAGATTTTAGAGGATTTGAAGGGATTTTAACAGATTTTAAGAGATTTAAGGGGAGTTTCGATGATTTAATGAGATTTTAAGAGGATTTCCGAATATTTTTCAAGATTTTAAGGGATATCGAGGAATTTTAATGGGTTTTCAAAGATTTAAAATTATTTTTAAGGATTTCAAGAGATCCTGAAATATTCTTACACATTTGAAAGATTTTAATGAATTTTTCAAAGGGGTTTCAAAAATTTCAAAGGATCCCGTAATAGTACAAAGGAGTTAGAATTGTCTGAATTAAGGCGAGTTAAATTCAAACAAATTTGTTGTTCTAAAAAATGGGAATTTTTTTAATTTAAAAATAAAAATTCAAAACTTGTTTGAAAAGTGTTCAGAGGCCAACGCAGTTTAACGAGAAAAATGTATTTATCTAGATTTCGTATAATTAATGTAATTTCTTAAAGATTCAAATCGACCATCTTTTACAGCAGAGCAATATTTGAACGTGGATTCGAGTCCAGTGGCACTTTTATCAGGAATTGGTGACCTCAAGGATCAGCAAAGTGAAAGACAATTAATTTCAAAAATGCTCAGTAATTATCCTGTTGATTTTTTGTGGAATGCTGGATCCGACTGGCCAGGTTGGCCCTCTCAAGAAAACAAGACGACAATATTCAACAGATATTGTAGGGCCGGCTTCACCTCGAAGGTAAAAATTATATTCAATAAAGAAATATTTAATTGTATTACAATTTGCTTCTTTTGTAAGAAAATATTTGAAGAATTGACAATGTCATACGAATATTATAATATTTTCATTATAGCTATGGAAATAGTATTATGTCGTCCATCTACATTAAACTCCCGATATAAGACCCCCCGGTTTACAATATTCCTAAAACTGATGGCTCATGCGACCCTGACTGTTTACCTTTGGATTCCCCCGATTTAGGATCAAGGCCAAGGCAAGCCATGCCCGAAACCGGTCTTATATCGAGAGTTGAGTGTATTTGTATAAGGTCCTAAGCCGTAATGACAATAATTTTATTTTAGATACAAAAAACTAGTATTAGGATTAGGTTTGTGCAAGATAAACCTTCTGGAAAAAATACTTCATGACTTTTGAGTAAAAAATGTGTTTAATAAATGTAATAGGTTTACACAATAACAAAAAATTCATTTCTGATTGAGGTTACGGAAAGTGACTTAAGACTTTATGCAACTAGATGGATGATCTCTGATTTTTCAACAATCAATATATTGTATGTTTTAATGTCAACCAATGGTAACCATTTTTTTTTCGAAGGGGAAGGTGTGGGGGGGGGGGGTACATTTAAAAATAAGCCTTTGAATATATTTGAAGTGTCCCGAGGCATAAGGGCGTGCGTGCCAAATTTCGGAAATGCATTTTTTATAACACATGCACAAAAAGTCCCTCTTTTCGTACCGAAAAATATGCCAAAAGTGACACTTTTTAGTAACTTATGAAAAAAATACTGCTTTAAATTTTCAAACAAAGTGATGAGTTATTTACAAAACAGTTAAATTCTAAACAAAAAAGATTAATTTTGAACTTTAACCAAAAACAGTTGCATTTTCAACCAACTTGTTTAATTTTCAAGCTAGAACGTCGAATGTTTTAGAAAAAAGTTAATTTTGTATCAAGAAAGATGAATTATCAACAGAAAAAAATTAATTTTTAACTAAACAGTTGCATTTACAATCAAATAGTTGAATTTTCAACCTACATACAAAGATGAACTTCCAACCAAATAATATGAAATTCCTACCAAAAGAGATGAATTTTCAAATAAAAAAGATAAATTTGGAACTAAAAATAAAAAAGTTACATTTTCAGTTAAAAAATTAGGTTTTAAGAAAAAGAACGAATTTTCTACAAAATAGTTAAATTTTCAACCAAAGAACTTCAACAAACAAAATTTTTAACAATTTAGGTCAACCTTTACCCAAGTATTTGAATTTTTAATTACAAAATAAATTTTTTTAGTAAAATAGTTAAACGTTCAACCAAAGAGATGAATTTTCAACTAAAATGATATAATCGTTAAGACTCAGGAGGAAGCACGGAAAAAAAAGAAATATGGGGCAAATAACTGACAAGAATATTATATCAGGGTGACCGCAAAACTTCATTTTCAAAATTCCCTACTTTTTCCCTGACCATTAATATTCAAAGACCAAATCTTAATCTTGTAAACTTTTTGACACTTTGACAAGAGTTTTTATCGGAGGTGGTTGCTTCTTTAAAGATCTTTCTTTCATGATTCGTTTGGATAGGTTCGATTTTTTGTTACTAAAAAAAAATCAAATGCATTAAAGTTAGCTAGTTTTTTTCTGTCTCCTGTAAAATTTGAGTTTTGGTACTGACACCCTTACGTCCCGGGACCCTTAAGGTGCCTCAAACTACTCGGGTTTTCGCCACATCCATAATACGTCTTCAAGGATGAATTGTTTAATGTAATAATTTTACCACATAATCTAAAGGCTATTGACCGCTAAATTATATTCATAGTTTTAAATAATATTTATAACCATGAAAAATATTTGGCAAACATCCATGATTCTTTCTTTCATCGCCTGGGCATCCTGACCTCACCTGTCATTTGACTTGAAGAAACTGAGTCGCGCAGCCCCTTAAAAATGTTGAAGTCTTTATTGCAACCTACAGCGCAAGGGCGTTTTAGTTGTTTGCCCGATGCTCTTAGACTTTTGCGTGGCGAGAGCGAACCAATCGCGCGAAACCCCCTCCCAGCGACATCGACGAAACGATCCTCGCTAATAAAACCCCACTCGGCTCCGTAGCGTCGCAAGTGCTGCGCCGCCACTGAAGCAAAGCCCATAAAACTACGATCCGCAAGACCAAGAAGTCAGATCTCCCGGGGCTTCGGCCCAAACCACATGTCCCTGATTTCTCCGCTCGAAGCCTTGCCCGAGCAAAGAAGACCCAAACCAAGAACCCCTCTTCCCTGGATATCCCTGCACCAGTAGCATTTTCTCGAATCCAAGTTATTTTCTCTCTCCCATTTAATTTAATAACTTTTATATCAGTCTCAACCCACAGACTAACTTCTAGGCAATATTATACCGGCCTCGACATAGAGCTTTTTCGAGAAAACGTTCTCGTTGTTTTTTTTATGATTGAAAATAAAGCTTTCTTGCGCCTATGAAATGTAGCACTCTGGCTATTGTGTATGCCTGACTGCAGTCACCCGGTCTAGTTAAAATTATTACATCAAACAATTATTCGTTGTAGACGTATTGTGGATGTGGCGAAACCCAAGTATTTCTAAGCACCTTAATATATTCGCAACTGAATTAAATTAAATTGTCACAAATGAGCACGAAAGATTAAGCGAGTATCGAAATTCCAATTAAATTAACATTCTGTGGTTTGCTGGTGCTTATCAGCTAAAATTTGGGGCGAAGTAGAAATATGTGTGACGTTAAGCGAATTTCCGGACACGTCAGAGGGAGCGTGTGGGTAATTGGTCTATAAAGAAGGTAAACTTGTGAAAAATCAATTGCTCAGGTTGGCCTGTGTTCGAACGTTAGGCAGATGCATTGGTATTATGAACCCGGGGTGGCAAATACACTTTTTCCACGATGCTACAACTTGTGCCAAGGCGATCAAATGCACGCCTTCATAGAAGATTTCCGGTAAGTCGACAATTTCATTGGAGATTCAAATATATATTTTAACATTTTTAATTTCCAGATTTCAAAAATAAGAACATTTAAATTTAAACTAGGTTCGGCTAGCTTTAACTAACTTTTACTTTTTTCAAGAAAGGGAAAGGGTGTGTATCAAGGGCGTAAAGCTATTTTGCCTCATGTGACTGCCGCCCTCGTTTTGCTCGGGCAGCAAATTCACACTCGTCAAAATAGCCTGCTTTACGCCCTCGATACACAATATACTATTTCATACCTTTCGCTGTTTCCGAGAAAAATGTGAAAAATCGATTTGTTGAAGAAAAAAATTCTCCGAGGAACAAAACTGGTTTAGCCCGAATAAAGCTCACAGGATGTCTACAACGTGGCAACTCCACAAAATTACAACTCGACAAAATCGACAACTCCACAACTCGGCAACTCCACTACTCTACAATTCCACAAATCGGCAACTCCACAACAACAAGACTCTACAACTCCACAACCCCTCTACTGCACTTCTCCACAATTCCACTACTCCACAACTCCATAAACTCACAACACGGCAGCTTCACAACTCTACAGACTCACAACTCTAGAAATCCAAAACTTCAAAACTCCACTACATCACAACCCCTCTACCCCACAACTCCACTATATCACAAATCTGCAACTCAATAACTCCTCTACTACACAAACTCACAACTCCACAGACTCACAATTCGACAGCTCCACAAATCCAAAACTACACTATTTCACAACTCTCTACTCCACAAATCTGAAACTCAACAACTCCACAAACTAACAACTCTACAACTTTATAAGTCCACTACTCCGCAACTCCACAATTTCACAACTGCACAAAATCGCAACTCGACAAATCGTCAACTCCAAAACATCAAAACTCCACATACTCACAGCTTGAAAAATCGACAACTCCACAACGCCACAACTCCATAAACTCACAACAGGACAACTTCACAACTCAGCAACTCCAAAACCTCAAAACTCCACAACTTCACATATCCACTACTCCACAATTCCACAAACTCACAACTCCTCTACTCCGCAAACTCACAACTCGAAAAATCGGCAACTCCACAACTTAGCAACTCTACAACTCCACAAATCTGCAACTCCACTTCTCCACAAACTGTCAACTCCAAAACTCCACAAATTTACAAGTCCACTACTCCAAAATTCCACAACTGCACAAACTCACAACTCGACAACTCCACAATTCCACTACTCCACAAACTCACAACTCGACAACTTCACAACTTCAAAATTCCACTACTCCACAGACTCAC
This sequence comes from Andricus quercustozae, assembly GCA_932072015.1. Taxonomy (NCBI): domain Eukaryota; kingdom Metazoa; phylum Arthropoda; class Insecta; order Hymenoptera; family Cynipidae; genus Andricus; species Andricus quercustozae. Next base: position 6,585 of record CAKNWU010233852.1, on the reverse strand, counting down.
AACTCGACAAATCGACAACTCCACTTCTTCACAACCCTTCTACTCCACAACTCCACTACCCAAGAACTCCACCAACCCCTCTTCTCACTCCATAAACTCACAACTCGGCACATTCACAACTCGGCAACACCACAAACTCACAAATCTACAAATCCATTACTCCACAAACTCACATCTCGACAAATCCACAATTCCACTACTCCACAAACTCACAACTCGACAACTTCACAACTTCAAAATTCCACTACTCCACAGACTCACAAATCGACAACTCCACTTCTTCACAACCCTTCTACTCCACAACTCCACTACCCAAGAACTCCACCAACCCCTCTTCTCACTCCACAACACCACAAACTCACAACTCGACAACTTCAAAACTCCGCAGCTCTACTACTGCACAGACTCACAAATCGACAACTCCACAAATCCAAAACTCCACTTCTTCACAACCCCTCTACTCCACAACTCCGTTACCCCACAGCCACAACTCCACAAATCTGCAACTCAACAACTCCACAGCTATAATACACAACTTTACAACTCTACTACTTCACAATTGTACAACTCCACAAATCGACAACCTCACAAATCCACAACTCCAGAATTCCACAAACTCACAACTGCACAAATCTACAACTCCACAAATCTAAAACTCCACAAATCTACATTCGACAACTCCACAGCTTCACAACTTTTATACAAGTCCACTACTCCACGACCTCACAACTCCACAAATTTGAAAGGGAGGGGAAGCGAAGGCTGAAGTGTGACGAGAGGAAGTAGGGGAGTATTAGGGGAGAAGTATTTATGTCTTATAAAGCTACGAAACCCTTTTTGGTAGGCGTAAGGCGCATACTTTGACTAATTTTTGAAAAATAGACGTCAAAATTTAAACTCGTAACTTCGTGAAAACATTTTTTTTCTCAAATCGGAAAAATACTTGCCGCCTAATTTCCTCTAAAAAAATCATTTTTTATCGCTGAGAGATTCTGCGACTTAAAATGTAGAATTTGCCTGATTTCTTATGGATTCGGTAAATATAACCTTAAAAAAACTGATAATACTTGTTTTCTTGTTCTTAAATATTAGAATCGTATTTTGGTTCGAATTCAAGAGTTGAAAAACTTTTAACAACTAAATAGTTATTCGAAATTTTAATTTTGTATAAAAATTATTTTTCCTCTCCAATCGAAAAGCTAAACGTGTAACTAAAAACTTGTTTGCGTAAATGTTTCAGATTCACAGCGTGCCTAGGGCTTCTAAAGTGGTTGGTTGATAAGATCAACACCGAGGGTGAAAATGCCGTGAGATCACCAACGGGTACGATTCCTTTAAAGGCACTAGATTTTGCTATCAGAAGATGTAGCGATTACATTGGAGCCCAATCACATGAAGATATTGATCAGGAAGCCGAGAGAGTTTGGTCACATCAGTGGGACCAATTTATTTGCTGGTACTACAAAATTATTCAAAATCAGGCCCTTTTCGTCCGAAACAATGTTCCTTTTCACGTAAGGCTTCTGCAATGAAATGCAATTACTTCTTAATTTTGCTTTTAATTACTCACAAGGGGAACCTACAAAAATTTAGAAATTTTCCTTGGTAAATACCTATTACTGAAGTAATAGGCAGTAATAGGTAATTACCAAACTTGAAATATGCTAAAGTAATGAGATGCACTTTTCAACCATTCTCGTAAGAAGCGGCTTTGAAAAAATCGACGGACGTTAAATTGACTATTAAATTTTTTTCCTTTGAAAAAACGTTTGAAACCATTTTTCGGTTAAAAACATTACTCATTACTCTAATTGAAAAATATGAATATAATAATAAATGTATTTTATTCATATAATATTTGCAGAGTGACCTTTATTTTCAAAATTCCGTGATTTTTCCCTCATTTTTCCCTGACGAATTTTTCATTTTACTTGACAATATTCGAAAACTAGTTAAACTTTTAACCAAATATTAGGAAACAGTTGGCTTTTAACCCGTAAAAGTGGATTTTTGACAAAAAAGTTAATTTTCAATCAGGAAATGAATTAGCAACCGAATAGTGGAATTTTCAACAAATAAAAATTATTTTTTAACCAAACAGTTGCATTTTTAACCGGATAATTAAATTATCAAAAAACTACTTAAATTTCTAAACATATAGTTGAATTGTCCACCTACAAAGATGAATTCTCAACAAAAAACATAATAGTTGATATTTCAACCAAAAAAAGATAAAATTTCTATCAAAAGAGATTTATTTGGAAATCAGAAAGACAAATTTTCAAAAATGATGTGATTTTTCAAATAAATAGTTGAATCGAAAATATGGATTTTCAATAGAAATGTTAATTTTCAACCAAATATTAACATTTTTAATAAAAAAAGAGGACATTTCAAACCCAGAAAATTAGGTTTCTACCAAAAAAGACGAATTTTCAATTAAAAAAGGTAAATTTTGAACCACAAATGAAAAAGTTACATTTTCAGTTTAAAACATTAAGTTTAAACAAAAGAAACCAAAAATTCCTCTAAATAGTTGAATTTTCGATCAAAAAAGATCAATTTTCAAGAAAATAGTGAAACTTTCAACCAAAGTGATGAATTTTCAACTAAAATTATTTTTTCAAAAAGTGGTTCAACCTTGAACCAAGTACTTCATTTTTCAATCAAAAAAGATGAAATTTCAACGACAATTTTTTGTTAATGAAATTTATACTAAAAAAATTAATTTTCAAACCAAAAGTGGAATTTTTCAAAAAAATAGTTGAATTTTCAACCAAACATTACAAATTTTAACTAAAAATAGAATCGTCAGGAGGAAGCAACTGCAAGTAAATTACTAACAAGAATATTATATCAGGGTGGCAGCAAAAATTCATTTTCAACATTTCCTAACTTTTCGCTGACCAATTTTTATTTTTTCTGATCATTAATATACTAAGCCCAAAATTTTCTTCTTTTAACATTTTTAACATATGTGTAGAATCCTTTATAAACGGAATAAAACAATTTAAAATGTATTAAGCTCGGCAGTTATTTAAAGTTCATTTTATAGAAATTCCCTGACTTTTGCAAGATCTTTTTTACAATCCCTGACTTTTCCACGACTTTCCCTGACCAATAAAATTTCCTGACTATTTCTTTATATTTGATTATTTATTTTATTCTTTTTCTAATATATTCCCAGACGTTAAACGTAAGAAGGATTTAACATCACCTAATTTCTTAAATATTTCTATTTTATTCTTATATTACTGTTTTTATGTATTTTATTTGTATCTCATATGAGAATAATATTAAACAAAATATAAATTTTCAATTGAATAAAGAAAACGAGAATTTTTTATTTAAGCAGCAGGAATCGAACCGGGACTATGCGGTTACAGACTCAAAGCGCTAACGCCTGATCTAACCGGTACCCGAAAGACTCTTACATCGCGATCCATGCAACGACATTTGATTTTTGTAAATTCGTTATTCTCGAAAATTGCTGAAAAGCACATCTTATTACTTAAGCATATATTACAAGTTTGGTAATTACCTATTACTGGGAGGAGTATGAATCCGAACAAAATTTCGAAGAATGCAGGTTCCCCTCGTAAATTAAAAAGACTTGAAATATAATTTTGTACTGTAAAATAATTTTTCTGGCACTTGGCAGAAGTATTTCCTTGCCTCTCGACACGTTTTGAAAAAAGTGAGGAAATATTGGCCTCAGCTCGACATGGATGGAATTATGAACATATGGATTATAAAACCTGGAAATAAAAGTCGTGGTCGAGGGATTGTACTGATGAATAAATTGGAAGATGTTCTGGATAAAATTAATCCCACGAATAAGACCGACAACCGTTTCGTTGTGCAGAAATATATCGGTTAGATTAGGATTTTTATATAAACACAATATGTTTATAAGGTTGAATCATTTCATGAGGCAAAACAATTATTTTTGAAACTGAGTACACAAAATAGCCGAAATTGTACCTTTTTAGTCAACAAATAAAAAAAGGAGAATTAACAATCGAATATGATTTAAAAGTCCCTTATTTGAACTTTCTCTTTTTTTGATATTTTTTATTTTCTTAATATCTGGAAAATGCATGTATCACATTTGTATGCATATAGAAATATCCCTTTTACATTAACAGCATTTTGCATAATTTAATGAAGATGTTTGAACTTATTTTTAAGGAAAATAATCATTTTTAGGGTGTCTGTCCGTCGTACTTTTTCCCCGGTAGGGGAAAGTTGGAGAAATCAGGGCAGGCTGAGCTAGGGAAGGGAGGAGAAAAGAGGGAGGGGGGAATGAGGGGATGGAAAGTAGGTGTATTGAGGGGAAGAAGACGAAGTGAGCGAAGGGAAAGTAGGAAATAGTAGGGTTAGTATAGGGAATAAGAAGGAAGTGAAATGAAATAAGGGAAAGGGAAGTATAAGAAATTATAAGATGTGATGGGAGGAACAGTAGGGTAGTGCGTGGGTGTGGGAGAGAGTTAAAGAAGTAGGAAAGGGATATGAAGAGGGATAGTAGGGGAAGTTAGGGATGGACAAGTAGGGGAAATGAGGGATGGGAGGTTAGGAAAAATAAGGGAAAAGAAAGTAGGGGAAATTAGGGTAACTCAGGGGAGCTGAATTAGGGAAAACGAGGGGAGGAAAATCAGGAGCATTGAGGGGGAGTAGAGAAAGTGAAAGAAACTGAGGGGAAGTAAGGTGAAAGGGGACTAGAGGTATGGTCAATGAGGGGAAAGTGAGGGTAGGGTAGAATATGAAGTGAGGGATAGTCAGGGGAGGGGTATTATCATAGTGCAGGGGAGTAGGAGAGGGGTGAATAAGTAGGGTGGTAGGAAGAGAGGAGAAGGGGGATAGTAAGGGAAATTAGGGAAGGGGGTAGGGGGTAGGGGAAGTAAAGGAAGTGAGGAGAAATGAGGGAAGGGAAAGTAGGGAGAATTAGGGCAAATTAGAGGAAAGGAAGTAGGGGAAATGAGGGGAGGGGAAGTAATTGTATTGAGGGAAAGTAGAAGAAGTAAGAGGAAGGGTGGTAATTAAAGAGGTGAGAGGAAATTGAGGAAGACGTAGTAGGGGAATGAGGTGAAAATCGAGGAAGGACAGTTGGGTAGTGCGGAGGAGTAATAGAGAGGTATGGAAGTAGTCAATGGAGGAGAAGGGGGATAGTAGGGTAAATTAGGGGTAGAGAAGTAGAAGAAATGAGGAGAAACGAGGGGGGAAGTAGGATAAATTTGGGTAAGTTGGGGGATTTGAAGTAGGACCAATGTCGAAAGTGAAAGTAGAAGTATTAAGGGGAAGTAGAAAAAGTGAAGGGCAGCAGGGAAGTGAAAGGAGGACCGTAAGTGAAATAAGGGTATAGGAAATTAGGGGAAAGTAATGGGAAGTAAAGGGTAATGCGGGCAGGACAAAAATAGAAAATAATAGGAAGTGTGGGAAGGGGTAGTAGGGCCGTGCAGGTAAGCAGGGAAGGGGTGGGGAAGCGGGGATAAAGGGAAAGTTATGGGAGTGGTAGTAGAGGAAATGAGGTGAAATTCGGAGAGAAGAAGTGGTAGGGGAAATGAGGATATAGGAAATTAGGGGGAATTCAGGGAGAATGAGGAAAGTGAAAGAGTAGTCAATGACGGAAAATGAGGAAAGGGGTAGTAGGGTAGTGCGGGGATGTAGGGGAGAAGTTGGACAGGGAGGGTAAGGAGGGTAGTATGGGAACATAGAGGAGGGAAGTAGGGGAAATCAGGAAAGGGGGAGTGGGGGAAATGAGGATATGAGGAAAAATAAGGAGAGGGAAATTCGGGGAAATTAGGGTCAACTGAGGGAGGGAAAGTAGAAGAAATTAGGGTCAATTAAGGGAGGGAAAGTAGAAGAAATTAGGGTAATTTAGGGGAGGTGAATCATGGAAAATTAGGGGCATTGAGGTGGCGTAGATCTAGTAAAGAGAAGTGAGGCGAAATGA
>CAKNWU010233750.1:1421-12583 GCA_932072015.1 Andricus quercustozae | reverse complement strand
GTGGCGCAACATTTTTTATTGATGGCGCATATCAGCGCAATTCAGTGGGCTATAATAAAAATATTAATAATAAAATAATAATAAAAATATTTTACTCATCTTTATTTTAGGGCTTTCTTTATCGTTGACAAAAATATTTACCATTTAGTTTATGACCTAATATTCTGTAATTTTTACAACACAATTTTAAATCAAACATAATTTTTTATTGATTTAAGGTAACACATTTTTTACTACTTTTTTACTACTGGAAAATATAACGGATTCGGGGGAATAGCAAAAATATATTGGGTTTCAAAATGAAAAATTGTTTTTAAAGTTAGATATCATCTTCAAATTATCTTTCTTACAACTCAATTTCTTTAAATTTCTGAAAAACATTGATTCACATTTACCTTTGTCGCATTAAAATTTGTCGCTGCTTTGCAAATAATTACACAAGGTGGATTAGCAGGAGCTGGAGGAGCTGGAGGTGGATTAGCAGTCACAACCGCAACGCAGAGTAGAAGGAGGAATCCTACTTGAATCATTTTTTCACCTGAAAATAATTTCTAATAAATAATACAAAAATATATAATAAATTTATGATTTGCAGATACCTCGAACTAATTGTGTATCCATTCTAAAAACATGCAGTTATGGTTTATTATTAACAATTATAAATAAATCAATTATATGCATCATTATTTACCGTAGTAGTACGAAAGGAAAAAACTGTTCCGAAATAGTTTTTTTTTGTATATATAGGGCAAAAGTAATACAAAAATGCTTCAACATTTTAATAACCTTACAAGAGCAAAGTTCATAAATTTTATATTTTTTCAACTATTAACTTTCTAATAACGCCGCAAGATATTGAGAAATATTTTTTTGTACACCTATATTTTTGAGTCATAGACGGTTTTATTGCTTGCTGAATTATCGAACTCACGACTTCGGCAGAGGTTTAATAATTTTCAAAAACAAGATCATAAAGTTTTTATTTGTTTTTAACTTTTAGCTTTTCAATAACGCCGAAAAAAATTAAAAAATATTTTTTATCAGGTATACATTTTTTTGTGGTACTTCAGTAGAGGTTTGAAACTTTTGACACCCAAATTCATTATGGTTCCATTTTTTTTATCTTTTATCGTTTCAATAACGCTGGATGATACTAAGACATATGATTTCGAAAGCACACATTTTTTTAAGACGCTAGCATCATAATTAAAATTTTGATTAGCTTCAAAATTTCTAAAATTTCTGAACACCTTTTAAAGTGATTCGATTTTTTTCTCACGGTTTTAGTGATTTTTGCAGAACTAAAACAAAATTCCTAAACTTTTACAGATTACTTTTCAAAAGTTTTTGAAATTTTTCGCAATCGTTAGAAATACACTCTTAAATTTAATTTTGTATATAAAAAAACATTTTAAATTTTCTTAGGAATCTTGAGCAAATGTTTTTCTTCTCATGAAATGTCACAATTCTTAAAAGAAGTCTAATTTTTCCTAATCTTCAACAATCTACATTTTGTTTAGAATTTTTTCAAACCTTCTAAAAAATTCAACATACCTGACAAACTACACGATTTTTTATAACTTTATTTTTTTTTTTTTTTGAAATATTGTGCTTTCCTTTTTGATATTTCGGAAAATAATTTGATTTTTTTTTTTAAATATTTGTCAACTTTTTCTTAGAATTATTTTTCAGAAATATTTAAATAATTATTTATGGATTACTGTATCCAATTATTTTTTAATCTTTGGAAGATTTTTAAGAAATAAATCGATTGAGGTGAGCACAGGTGAAAAAATGGTTTTTTTTATGTTGTTTTTTTCATTTTACAGTTTCCATGATATTAACATAAAACCTCGCTTGAACTTGTTTTTTAATTGTTAGTTTGTCACCTGACAAGTTTAATTGAAATGGGTTGAGAATTGCGCCGAGAATCCCTAAAGGGATCAAAACACATTATTATTTTAGAAAAGGATTCTTGGTAGCTTTTTTTGTATTTGTTCGCGATTCGCCACGCGAATATTTTTATTCCTTAAAAGCTATACAAATTCTTAAAAAGTTAAGCATTTTGTCAATATATTTAAGAATCTACATTTTGTGGTAAATTTTTAAAAATATATCTTTAAGGTATAAATTACTTTCAAATCTTTTCAAAACTTTTAAAACTTTAAAATATCAATTAAAGCTTTATAAACAATTCTTCATTTTAAAAAAATTTGGAAAATTGAACACTTTTATTCACTTCCAAATCCTATTCAAGTATTGTTTCAATCTAAAATATTCCATTAAAAAAAAACTTTTCGAAAAAAATCTTTATAATATTTTAAAGTTTCATAAACCCTCATAGTTTCTGTAAAATCGTTTTATATCTTTCGAAATTCTATACAGCCACAAGCAATTTTTTTGTAATTCCTTGAAATCTGTGAAATCCTTTCGAATATCTTCAAAGTTTGTTAATTTATTCAAAATTCATTACAATATTTTGCATTACCTTAAAGTATTTGAAATCCTTTAAAATCCCTCCAACTGATTGAAATCATTTAAAAAGCCTTTGGAATATTTCAAGATTCCCTAAAATATTTCAAATCCTTCAAAATCTTTTGAAACTTTTTTAAGCACTTTAAAATTTATTGCAATTTTCAAAAATACCCAAAAGCATTTAAAATGCTTTGAAATTAATAAAAATTATTAAAATCAATCGAACATTTCTCGAATTTTTTGAAATCTATTAAAAGTTCCCTAAAATATTTAAGATTCTTTAAAATCTTTGGAAACACCTTGAAATATTTGAAATTCTTGAAAATCCTACTGAATTCCTAATTGAAACTACAAAATTCTTTAAAAACTCATTACATTTATTTTAAATCACTAAAAATAACTTCAAAATTCTCATTAGGATAGGCAGATAGGCGGCGATCAAATAGGTTAAATTTTATTTTGAATTATAAACGTAATAACAGACAATAATTTTGATTTATTTTGTGCTGATAAAAATTTCGTTGTGATCAAAATTCCATGATCAGTTTATTTTCGGTTTTATTAGGCAGCTGGGCAGCCTGTTCGAAGCGTCGGTTTTAACAATTTTGGATCCAGTCCGCTGTCCGTCATAGCTGTATTCAGATCTTTGAGGTCTCCATCAGCTACCTCTTTTGTTTTTGCAAAAACCCAAACATACGCTTTGCTGAAAACAAATAATTATCTTAGCTTATAGCGGGCAGTAAATACTGTAATGAAGAAAAACTGAACAAATATAAAAAATAAGTCTTTGGTGATTATTTTATGATGCTACATATTTTTCAATATAATTAATAATAATTCCAATCTTACCTGTCAATACAAGTGTAAACGCCAAACATTGTGCCATAATTGAGGTAGAAAATTGTGTACAGTGCAGAATTTTCTCCAAATGTGACAGTCAGGTATGCATCTGTGAACTTGATGCCAGAGGGTTTGACCTTGCCTGACAGTGTTTGTGGTTTGCCTCTAGAAATAATGCAAAGTACCCAAAAAATTATAATAGTGCTGATGAAACTCGTATGAAAAACGTAAAGTTGCATCTTATAAAATGAAAAATATCCGTTCAAAAAGAAAAATTCAAACAATACGCGAATTCTAAATTCAGGAGATAGTACGCAACAGCTTCAAAACGAAACAGGGAATTATTTTTATGTGACTCTTATAAGGAAGATTTTGTTTGCATATAATGAAGTTATTTTCCTAGAAAGGAAGAATGTTTTCAAATCTTTCATTATAGAGATTTTACTTGCTAGTTTTAGAGATAATATTTTAGAATATAATTTTACTTACGCACTGTCAACCCAAACGAGATCCACATTTAGTGTTTTATCTCCATTAACTGTGTATGTTGCCGTTCTGCAGGTTCCTTCACGTCCAGGTGTTGAGGCAATTTTACGCACTTCGTACCATGTAATCGCAAACTATACAAAAAATAATATTATACTGTAAATACTAAAAGGTTTCAAATAGAATTTTCTCCGTGAGGACGTAACACTCGTCCTAAGAAAAAAATTCAAGGATAGTTGACAATGCACTTTGAAAACAATTGCCAAGCCTAAAAAATATAAATTACCGAAGGAGACATTTGGTTTCTTGTTGAGTAAAGTAAAGGATCCAATTACCAATTTGAAACCGTTAATTTTTTTTACTAGAAAACACATAAAGTTAGACTCAATAAGGACTTTACGTGATTGAAATTTATCTGCTTATCTTCACTTTAGGACTTTTTTTGTCGTTGACAACAATTTTTTAAATTTATTTTTCGACCTACTATTCTGTAATTTTTAAAACACAATTTTACATCAGAATAATTTTTTGTTTATTCAAGGTAAAAAATGTTTTACTACTTTTTTACTGCTGGAAAATACAACTTACTTTATTTAAATTTCTGATATATATTGATTCACATTTACCTTTCCCAATTCGAAATTTTCCGCTAATTTGCAAGTCAATACACAAGGTGGATTAGCAGGAGCCGGAGGAGCTGGAGCTGCAGCAGTCACAACCTCAATCCAGAGTAGAAGGATGAATCCTACTTGAATCATTTTTTCACCTGAAAATGATTTCAAAAAAAGAATACAAAAATATATAATAAATTCATAATTTGCAGATATTTCAAACGATGCCCAATTGTTTAACCATGCTAAATAAATGCAGTTATGATTTATAATTAACAGTTATAAATAAATTTATTATATGCATCATTATTTACCGTAGTAGCAGTGATTGTAAATATTTCAGAATACGCACCTTTAAGAATTTTAATTTTTTTTAAAGCAGAACGTGCACGTTTCTTTGAAACAGGAAATGAAAGAACTGTTCCGAAATAGTTTTTTTCAGTATATTCATATAGGGAAAAAAGAATAAAAAAATGCTGTAACTTTTTAATAACCTTAGAAAAACAAACGACAAATTTTTAAAAGGCATACGTTTTTTGTAGGTATATAGTTTTATAGTATGCAGTTTTATTGTTTTCTGAATTACCAAATATGCTATTTCGATAGAGGCTCGGAATTTTTCAAATACAAGTTCATAAATTTTTTAGTTTTCCGACTATTAACTTTTTAATAACGCGCAATATATTGAGAAATGTCTTTTTGTACGCCAATATGTTTTAGTAGTAGACGGTTTTATTGCTTGCTGAATTATGGAACTCAAGGCTTGGGTAGAGGTTTGATAATTTTCAAAAACAAGTTAATAAAGTTTTTATTTGTTTTTAACATCTACCTTTTCAAAAAGGCCGGAAAATATTAAACAATATTTTTGATCAGGTATACATTTTTTTGTGGTATATAGTTTTATTATTGACTGAATTATCAAACTCACGACTTCAGTACAGGTTCGAAACTTTCCAAAACCAAATTCATTATGGTTTCATTTTTTTATCTTTTATCGTTTCAATAAAGCTGGATGATATTAAGAAATAGTATTTCGAAAGCACACATTTCTTTAAAATTCTAACATCATAATACTTTTTGATTTGAAATAAAAGTACAAATTTAAGGAGAATATGAGTCAGCTTAAAATATATGTAGGAATTTTATAAATTTGAATGAAATTCAAGAATATTTTATACAATTTCGTGAATATTTTCCAGTTTTTATACATTTTTATTAGCTTTCTAATTTTACAAAATTTCTAAACATCTTCTGAAGTTATTAGATTTTTTTTCTGAAGTTTTTAGATATTTCTGCAGAACTAGAACAAAACTCCTAAAATTTCACAGATTATTTCTCAAAAGGTTTTGAAATTTTTCGCAATCATTTGAAATACACTCTTGAACTTAATTTTTTATATAAAAAAACATTTTAAATTTTCCTATGAATCTGGAGCAACCTCAACAGCCGTTCCCGAGGCCGCACCGTTCACCAGTCGGACTGAATCACCACATATTGTGACTTCTGCTTGTCAAACCTTCGTTGTTACGAAACCAGGATCGGATACTCTACTCCTCGTCGCTGGTTGCACGCCGGAGACGTTCTCTCCTTCGCTCTTATGGCCGCCGGGAACTCCAACTAATTGCTCCCGGAACGCCGATTCATCCAGGCGAAATCTCTAATTTTAGGGTCGTCAATACGTTTGTCGTGGACCTTCTCCTCCCCACCCCACAAAGAACAAAAACAAGATTCACTCATCGCCCATTAATTTTCCTACCATCCACACCACAAGGATGGTCTAAGCGCATAACAGTGCTTTATGCAAGGTGGTGTTAAGAGGGTATACCACCCACCAACTAACAGAACGTCCCACGCGACATGGAGAACCTGGACGCTGGGTCGCCGCCCGCGCTAATGCAAATGCCGCCCCTCAACTACTTCGAGCCAATTAGTCTTTTTCCTTATCCATCCTTCCTCCCTCCCGTTCAGAGGGGCATACCTCCTATCTGTCATCACACATGCGTACCCGATACACTCCCCCCCTTATTTTATAAAGCCCAAAACGTGGGCCTTGGCACAGATTTTCTGTCAATTTTCAAGGAGTATAAAAACAAATTCACTCTCAAATGATTAGATTGCCAAGCTCAACGCGCCGTGGCTCAGGGAGACCCGCAGTCAGGACCTGTACCCGGGGCCACTCGGTTGCCCAGTGCGACCCACAAAACTCGGTTGCGCCCAGCGCAGTACCTGTCAACGAGGAGTGAAGCCAAGACGCAACAGCCAACTCACCACAAAGTACCAGAAGGTCATCAATCCCCACTTCTCAACGGAACAGAAGCGGCCCTGTCCCGGCAAGAGCACGCAGCACTCCACGTGTCTTGTTTCGGGACCCACCAAATCAAGACCTGGCCATACCAGGGACAAGTAACCGCCCCGACACATCCACCTTACTGGCTACGCCGGAACCTAGTCCTCGCCAAGATACAGTTTTTATACCGACTGTAACCGACTGATTATCAGCACCAAACGCTCCTTTCACAGATTGGCGGGCGCTGGTACATTCTTTGCGCTCCCCAGATGTCCCATTACCAACGTTTACAGGAGTGGACCATACGGACCTTGAAGAGTTCGTCAATAGCTGTACATCAAACTCTACGCAACGAAGCAGGAAGAGAAGGAATCCGTAGGTGTACTCCGACAGAGAAAATACCTTCTCGCTTCACGTCTACTATCACAACAACGTGCCCACTGCACCACCGGCAAACACCAATACGACCTCCACCACGCCACATGCACATCTCCCACACCAGTGTCACTACTGTCCGGGACGACACTTCCACCCTAACTGTTCCATTATAAAGGAACTACAGAACGCCACGGTCCCGGTAAACTGGCGATATCGGTCTGCCAAGTCGATCTGCATGCCGTCCTGGCTACAGCCAGTGCAACCCCGCCATAAGTGCAGTCTCCGTAGATCTCAGCAGCCTACACTGCGTCCAGGTCTTACTAGACGGCCGGGAAGTTATAGCCCTTTTAGCCGCCGTAGGTGCGAACATCAATCTCGACGGGGTTGCAACGCCGAGCCCCATCCTACAAGAAGCCGCCTATCCAGGCCAATTTTTTCTCAGTTCACAGCTTCGGGCTGAGATGATTCTCGAACGCACCTGGTCGAAACAGCATAAGGTTATCCACGACGACGTGGCCGACTGCATCTTCGTCGGTACCGCTGGTCGTCAGAGGATAGACCTCAGTCCCCACCCACACGAGCCAACACTGGCAAAGGTTCAGCAGGAGATCAAGCTTAGAGATGACCATCCTTTCCGCGATGCACCTCACCGATATTCCGACGAAAAACGTCAGTACATCGACATTCAAGTCCGGAAGATGTTTCGCGACGGCATCATTGAGCCCACTACCTCCCCCTGCAGCTCTGCAATCATAATCGCCAGTAAGAAAGATGGTGATTACCGTTTCTGTGTTGAATACCGCCATTTGATCGGGATGTCAGTGGAAGCACCCCAATGCCTTCTCAGGATACATAAAACGTTAAAGGATCTGGTAACGGCGAAAGTCCTTTCTAGGTTAGACTTAAAGAGTGGTTAATGGCAGGTGCCCAAGTCGCCCGGGTCATGCCAGTACACCGCCATTTCGACGACCGGTTGGGGCCAGTTCCAGTTCCGCGTCATGCCTTTGATGTCTCAAGAACGTGACTGGAACCTTCCAGAATTTAATGCGTCAGGTTTTAGCCAAACAGTGAAGCATCCATGCCTATCCTACTTAGACGACATTGTTGTTTAATCCCGCGACTGGGACGAAAACCTTTATCATTTGGCTCTCGTTTTCCGGCGCCTCTCCATATATGGGCTCACCGTCGCCCTAGCAAAATGTAGTTTTGGGCAAAATACACTCCCGTACCTCGGTCGCGTCATAAGTACCGAGAGTAATTCGGTGAAAACGGGACACATTGAGGTCATACGAGATGCCACCCCTCCGCATACCAGAAAAGAGATGCGTTACTTTGGGGAATCTGTAACTGGGTAAAGGAATATATACCAAACTCTTTGGTTATTCTTGCCCCGTTAGTAGACATGCTACCCACTAAGCGTCCATATAAGATGACCCCAGAAAATCTCAAACATTTTAAGATAGCAAAACCGCCTTTCAAAAGCCCGTGACCCTCAGTCGGCTCAATCCCGGACTGAGATTCGTTTTGCAAACCGATGCTAGTACCCACGGAATGGAGGACGTTCTAATGCAAGATGAAAACGATGAAAAAAGGCGTATCATTTCCTTTGCAAGTTCTTGCCCACCGAGGCGCGCTGTCATTGTAATAAGCAGGAGTGTCTCGCGATCCTTCGAGCAATAAAGCTTTATCGGGCGTTCCAGGGTGATCGACCCTTCACTCGACGGACCGATAGCAAAACACTAACTTAGTTAGACGGGAAAAAGATTCCCGACATAAGCTGACGTGGTGGGACCTATTTCTTAGTCGATTCTCACGAACTGTCGAGCACATCCATAGCAAGAATAACGAGTTGCACGACACACTATCAGGGCATCCAATTTTGGGCGAGCTATCGCCGGACGAACCAGACATTGAACAAATGTTACTACCGACCTCCTCTGCCACTCGCCCTCAGAACGCCACGAACGCCTCAGTTCTCAGCGCAGTCGAACAACCGCCGTTATTCAACGAAATGATCAAAGCACAGCGAGAGGAATCAGTCAGCTCCCGAGATGCCGTCCGTTGAGGCGAACTACAGAACGTCCAGAATCCCGTACCTGAAGACGCCATATTTCTGGATGGTAATCGATCAACTGAGAGAGGTTGGTGGCGCCATGACACTGGGAACAAGTCGAGAACGCAGGAACGGACGAAACGATCCGTTCAATTCAAGAGTTGTTCTTCCAGCTGGGAATGAATGGGGAAATACCTCGTTACGTAGCAGCTTTGCCATTTATGCATCTGATGCAAACCGGTGCGGGGAAAGTAACCCGACAATTAACGCCCAAGACCAGAGCAACAAGCATGAGATACGGTTGCCCTTGACCTTATGGGGCCGTATCCCCGTACCAGCCAAGGTCTACACCAGGGTAACCAGAAAACCTGGGATAGGAACCTGCCCGATCTACTTTTCGGTCTTCGCCGGAGATGAAACGCCGCGACGTGCATTTCGTTCATCTATCTCCCCAGATGCCACGTTACTTCCCAAAGGATTGGGTGTACGTGCCAAATCACCGCCTCTCTAGTAAGATCGCAAGATATAATGCCAAGCTGGCTCCAGCCCAGCTAGGGCCCTTCCAGGTCCTAGATCACATCGCCGGAGAAGTATATTGGATGTGGAAGGACTACTTAGCCCAAACTGTGCACAAAAGTATCTTGATTCCGGCACCAATACATCCAACGACCATTGGCACGCAGGAAGTGCCACCCATGGTAGATGATCGTAACCAAGCCATCGAGGAGAAAGATATTAGCGGGTTCATGATCGATGAGTCGGATATTGGCGAATAGCCTCATTTACATAACGATGATGTTTATCCTGTCGAAATCGTCAACAGGGAGCAAGCCGACGAAGGTTACAACGTAGAGGACCACGAAGAGGGGAACGATGACGCCAGGAGGCGTTATAATTTGCGACCCAGCGCGGTCGCTAGGTACGGGGACACACGGGTCTGTACGCCTCGGAAGAGGCAACATTAACAGTAGGTTGTATAGACAGGACTGCCGAGATACACTCTGTATCGATGTACTGAGAAACTAGGTTCAGGATGGCTGCCGCGAGGCACCGTTTTCTGATTAAGTAACATCTAGAATAGGAACCGAGACTGCCGAGACGCGCCATAGTTAACGGTAGGTTAGAATAGAAAGTTAAGAACAATCCTTAATCAAGATAAATCATTCAGGGGTGGAGGTGCTTTAAGACTCAAAAATGATAAGCAAACTCTATCCGGAAGGGGTAGAATTGTTATACAGTAGAACTCGACAGATCGGGACGAACTGGGTCTCCACTTTCGATCACGCAGGTCGGGTGACGTCTGCAGTGACTCTGTGCGCATGCACCTACCTATCATAGCTAGTGAAGAGGTTTAAGAGTGGGGAAAACAGCCCTCCAAAGACTTCGACGCGACGAATCGCGATTTCTCGCATCATCGTTTGCTCATCCTAAATGAGTCATCCTATTATGCTAGTTCTTCCGCCTCGTGGTAATTGACCTGTGAGTGACAGATGATTCTCCCCAGCCACGCTTAAACATTCTAAGATCACCTGCTACCGCCGGATTTTCGACCCTTTCGAAAACATTGCAGTAGGCCGTGGCACGTATACCAGTGCCCATCTCTCTCTTTCCTACGCGTTCTCCCAACCTCTTGTCAAGACTATCTCTCTCTACTCTGGTCTTCCTTTCTCTTTCTCAGGCGCACTGGTTGGAGCCGGGGAGCTCAAGAGGCACATAAAAACAACAATTTATAAAATAAATTTATCTCTCAAAGATTTAACCAAGATCAAGGTTTTATATGATCGAACGACCGAATTTAACCGCCTAAAAGTAAAGATATGATAACCAGAATAATTAATCAATTATTGCACCGTCTCCCCCTATTACGGTTTATTTAAAGATTGAATTAAGTCCATATGTTTATATGGATATTCAGATAGACATATAGTCGATTACATTACAATTTATAGTAGAAATAAGTTTCTTCTCTCCGGGACCGTTTTATATCCAAAATTAATTTAGAAATCTAAGTGTACATATTCTTTTGGTTCCG
>CAKNWU010233747.1:1513-11621 GCA_932072015.1 Andricus quercustozae | reverse complement strand
ACAGTTACTCTTTGCCCACTGAAACAAAACATGGGGAGTGAGTATGTGATGTTTCGGAGAACATTGTCAGCTCGAACGTACTGCTTGTCTCTATATTCCCTCCTATACTATCACATACACCCTTACCATGAGATGTACCATGGAAATGCCATTCAACTTGGATATCAAAATCTTCTACATGGGCTCGGATATTTTGAAATGCTGATCTTCAGGCCTGTTCTGATGTAAATTAAGCATAGAACCCGTTGACATTACACAATAGTTACCTTTTTTCAACATGTAAATCAGTTCCATCATCATTCTTGATCGACACAAAGTCTTTCACCCCTGGCATCATTCGTAAGAATTCCATGCTCTGAAACTAATTTTTTGACCTGCATCAGTTTTCTTCGTCCCAAGATTTTGGCGCAAGCGAGAAATGTTCAAATTGTTCTTGAAGATCTTTAGAGGCATTGCATTTTTCGATGATTTGACCAAGTACCTCAACACCAGCTTTATGATATTTTTTTTCAAACTGCAGATTGGTGCAGGGTGTAGTGCAGGGAATTTCAAACGGAAGTCGTGGGCAAGACCACGGAGTTTAAGATTAGTTGCTTTATGATTCACTTTTTGAAAAAAAAAACAGTATTTTTAGTAGCATAAAATATTACTTAACTTAAAAAACTGGCACTTAAGCATTGCACAAAGCTCCTCGGCGTGAGCGCACTAGGGGAGATCGCGCGAGCCGCTCTATCATGTCATTTTGTTTACGTATCGTTCTATTACTCGAAGACAAATAAATTTTCCACTCTGAAAATTGGGGGTCTTATAGGAAAAAATCTCAGCTTTCTTTTAAAACTATTTTGAAGAAAAAAAAGTGTCGAAATTTGAAAAAAAGTCAAATTTAGTTTCGATTTGCAAAAATTAGGTTCAAATTTGGACTTTTTTTGAAAATCGTTACGACCACCAAAAATTTTGTGAAAAAATCTATAAAAAACATCTGTAGTGAAATTTTGTTTAAAGCAATAGGAAAAAAGTTACAAATGTTTGAAAGTAAGGCCTTTCATAAAAAACCCAAAATTGTACCCCCTCCACTTTGATAAATAATTATCAAAATTAATTAATTTTTGGTGTGAGGAGTACTATCTAATAGGACTACAATTGGGCCAATTTTTAGCCCGATCGGACAACTTTCATTTTCGAGGTGGGTACACATGAGAAATTATGCCCCATATGCATGATCTTACGTCTGGTGACATCAAGGGCTTTAAGTTCGTTCTTCGACAATTGAACCATCCCAAGCGAGTAGAGTAGAACCGGGACGGCAAGCATGTTATTCGCAGATACCTTGTTCAACGCCAACAGATTGGAAGACCAAATCTGTCGAAGAAGATGCTTGGATCTGCTTCGGAGAGACTCCTTTACCGATGTTACGTCCTGAATGCGGCCTTGAGGCACGCCCATGTATGTATAGGTCTCTCCAGTGTTAAGATGTCTAATAACACTTATATCCACAAGCTCAGGATCCTTGTGAACGCCAAAAATCTTCCCGTTCTTCAGATGAATTTTGGCACATTTATCCAATCCAAAGTCCATCCCAATCTCTCCTGTGTACTCCTTGAAGATATTTATGGCAGGTTGGAGTTTGGCTTTACCAGAGAAATAGATCTTCAGGTCATCCATATAAAATACATGAGTGACATTATGCTCGCGCTGGTTAGTGTCGCCACAGAGGTATCCAGAAGAATTTTGTAGTGCGAGAGATAGAGGCAGAAGTGTGATGCAAAAAAGCAAAGGGCTCACAGTATCGTCCTGAAAGACGCATCTCTGGAAGGTGACGTTGTTTGTTGTCACACGATAATTTCCAGATGAGATAGTAAATCTAGTTTTCCAAAGAGGCATCAATCTCTCTATGCATCTCACTATGTGTGGATGCACCTTCAAGCTTTCCAACAGACAGATGATAAGTCTATGAGAGGTAGAATTGAAAGCTTTCCGGTAGTCAATCCAGGCCATTGACAGGACGCGTTTATGGGCTGCAGCGTCTTTACAGACACACCTGTCAATCAGCAGGTTCTCTAAACAGCCTGCTACGCCTTTTTATCGAGCCACGTTGTTCGTACATCTCACGCCACACAGGCTCAATTCGCCGAACAATCCTGTTGTTTAGGACAGCTTTAAAGATCTTATACAGTGTGTTCAAACAAGTTATTGGCCTGTAATTCTGTGGGTTGGACAAGTTGCCTTTTTTCGTTAGGAGTATAGTGCATCTTAACACCAGCCACTGCGGAATAGGCAAGCTATCTATACAAAAATAATAAAGAAAATGAAAAGTGAATTTTTTTCAGAAATTCAGTTTCAAAATTTGTTCGTTTTTTTGTTAAATCAAAGAAGTTTTTGATATTTTTTCTTTCAAAAAATATTTCTTCAGACCTACGTCTTATTACGAACAATTAAAAAAAATACACCTTAATATCATTAAATTAACCAAAGTTATGAAAGTTTAAAAAAAGGACCAAAATTGTCTATTTTCAATATCTCCTATTTTTCAAAAATTATTTTAATGTGTCTCTTTCAATAACTAAAAGAACGAATACTAACATTTTCATCAAAATTAGTAATAGCTAAAATTCTTCAGATGATTTGACGTGGAATTGCTCATGTATAATAATATATTATGTATCAATATAATTCAACGTACTTTGCGACTTCGGCAGGACTATGACCACTCGAATCAACGATGCTGGGATTTCCTCCATTAGTTATAAGTAGTTCTATCTGCAAAGACTGACCTGCGCGAGCTGCCACGTGCAACGGAGTAGTACCTTTCTCCTGAAACGCCATTTTTAATTTTTTTTACATTCATTCATAAAAATGCTTTGCAGAAAATTATACTTAATTTTAAGTTCTTTAACTCCAAGTCACTGCAAATTTAATATCTCCCAAGTACTACAAGGTCTACGCCTTATTATTGCAAACGCTAATTTATGTAACAAACGTATGATTTACAAGTTTATCGCGTCCATAATCGTGCAAAAGCGACAGCGAATGCTCATGTACGAAAAACGATTATGATCATAACTGTACCCCGGATCACTCTGCACATGCGTGAATTAAGATAAAAAATGCAGAAGCAGATTGGCAGAAAATATATATGTAAAAGTCAATCTGACATTGTAATATCGGTTTGCGCCAAAACAAGTACATAAATAATAAGTAATATATACTGGATACTATATATAAATCATACCTTGTAAAAATAATTTGGATTTGCACCTTGGGCAAGGAGTCGAAGGGACGTTTCTAAATTGCTAGTGCGTACACTACTATGCAACTGTCTACTGATTTCTTCTTCTGTGCAAAATTCTTCTTTACTCGGACGCAAAATAAACGAAAGCTGTTGATGTTTGGCACGGATAAAATCTTCCTTGACGGGACTGCAACAAAATATTATCGTTAGATTTTTGATTACATGCATAACACGTTTGTAAGTATTATTCCAGTATATAAATACAGACTGCAATGGATCCTTGGATTGCGGCTTTCTTCTACTGGTTTTTGAATTATTTGGATCTAAAAGAGAATGTTCCCAAATATTATTTGCTCCACTGTCATGTAATGTTCGCACCATCTGCAGGATGAAACAATTTGTTAATGCAAACTTTTAGATTAGGTGTCGTGGATTACCGTGATAATCATTCCGGCGAGGTATACAGACATGAGGGTTGACCGCAGGACAAAGACAAAATAAATTTTTCATGTATGTATAAAAAATAGGATGTAACAAATAGTCGCCGTCCGTTCAGTAACATCCGGACAGCTAATCACAATGTTTAATTATTTTTTACTTGTTTACCAACAATCCTGTGCCTGCCCTACAGGCGGATTCAGGTACAATTGTTTGTAAAAGTTTCTGTAATCTATTACTTCAAAACTTTGTTGTTCTCCAACAGAATTATTCAACTTTCTTCATTATGTCAAGCTACGTTTCATTCAACTATTTTCAACTATACTCACGTAGCATATGGGTGATTCTCCACATACAGGACACTTTTGTGTCTCGGACATCTAGTAACTCAACTAAGCAGTGTTTCTTTATAAAACTTGGCTAACTTCTTCATTTTAGCACAATACAATACCTCCGTAACAAAGAATCAAGTCACATCATCGTATCGATGATGGAGAGAGGGCGGGAGGGGGAGAGAGGTGGTCGGTAGGGAGGGAGGGAAAGAGGGGGAGAGGGGGAGTCTATTTCAATGCCTAACAAGTAATGCAGGTATAGACTGAACGGTACATACCAGAAAAAGACTAGATCTTGTTTGAAACTAGTCTTAAAACGGTATTAAATCTGTATTTCTTTTCACGAGGGATGTCTTAGCAAAATGCTGCCAAATACTCGAAAAATGCCTTTTTGGGATGTCTCCACGTACGCGGCGCCAAGTTTAGAGATGCGAAATTTTTTAATTTATCTGATATATTAGCAGACAAACGTTAATTATACACGTGTCAACCTAAATGTTTTCGATGGTTAGGGTAAATGAATCTCCCATACCTGTCATCAACTTTTCATCATTTTTTAGGTCTTATCTTCTCACAATATCTAGAACAAATGCAACACTACTCATTCGTCAAAACTTCATGACAAGAAGTTAAGAACTTTTTTTGAAAGTGAAAAAATGTAACCGAAAATGTGGCGTATTTTTATTAGTATCAGATACCGTATCTAATAAGAACTTTCATATTTCATAATAAAAATCAATGAAAATATGACAATTCCGTGTAGCACGTAATAAAGGATTTTTTGTCAGAAGGTTTTTTTGATTACTTTAGTTTTCAAAGCGTAAAAAGTAATTTTGTATGGCTTTCGGATACCGTAAAATCGGATACCGTAACCAGCCGAAAATTAAAACTTTTATACATACAAGTACTGCAAACACAAAATAATGAGATTAGAGGGTTAATAAATAGAAGAGAAATAAACATTTTATAATTAATAATTTTGCCCGCTTCATAATTAAACCTGAAGCTTGAAATAAACATGAAATTAATCAGAAATGGCACGCTATAAAAGTAAACCATCTGACTCTCAGAATGTTAATGAAAAACAAAAATGGTCAAAAACAAGACTGAGCAAGCTAAAAAACGAAGAAAAAGAATTCGTGAGGATCCTGTGGAATGTTATAAAGCACAAGTGAAGGAACACAACAGGTAAAAATTGTAAGCCATACTTGGTTCCATTTCTTCTTTTCATTGTACTTTATTTTATGATAATCAAAATAGTTTACGTTTATAAATAAAAGTCATAAGTAAAAGTCCTTTTATTTTAATAGATATGAACGTAAGCAACAAAATAAAATTCTGTTGAATAATGAGTTAAGTAAAATGGAGCAGTAAACTCGAAGGAAATAAAACGCGATTGAGTTACCGCTTTTGTAAGCGAAGTAAAACGCATTATACGTTTAGAATTAGGATTATAATTTGGAATAATAATCTTAAAACTAAAAAAATATATTTTAAATTTGAAAAAAAAATTAAATTTTGGAAAAACTTTGCATTTAAAAAAAAAAACTAATCTTCCCCGCCATGTTACGTTTAATGTGTTAACATTTTACAGTATTGTTTTACTTTATATACAATCAGAGAAAAGCACCTGGAAAATCAAAACTTGGAAATGTTTTTTGTGCTACTGGTCCTTCAAGTGAGAAATAAGCGTGACTATTTATAGGGCCGCTTTCTTTAAGGCAAATGCACCTAACCATTATGAAAAAAATTTTTTAAGATTTTTCCAAAAAAAGTTCTCTTGCGAAAAAATTCCCTGTCTGTGGAGAATCACCTATATATGTAAATCCCATAGTGTCTAAAGTAAAAATGTCTGTTTATTGTTTGAGGTTCGCAAGATAACTTGGTTATGTTTATTTTTCATTTGAGAATCCAGTCCCATCAGTTTATGAACCCAGGCGTTTAGTGAAAAATAATAATAAAAACTCTTGTGTATTCAGTGGCGATAAAAAAACGTTGTACATTTTCCTAGTATAGACAAATATGCGAAAAATATCAGTGGAGTGTAAAAACTTAACCTATCATGACAATCCAGGAATCGCTTCATGGACTCCATCAGATGGAGAAGTTGAAGAGTAGAGAAAACTATGCAACGTGGAAGTTTGCGATGAGGGCTTCCCTTGAACATGGACATTTATGGGGTTGTGTCGAATGTCAAGCTGCTGAAATCGCGGATACAAAGAAGGTAACACGAGCTAGGTCCAAACTTATTTTAACCGTAGACCCACTTAATTTTGTCCACGTTCAGAACGCAAATACAGCAAACAAGTATGGGAAAAATTAGAAGCCACATTCTAAGATTCTGGTTTGACCAGAAAGGTATAATTTTTAAGAACGCTATTTTCGTCTCGATTAAATAATTGTAATTTTGTCGACGACTATGTAAATCCAGACGAGTATGGGCCGATGATTATGGACATTGAAAGCTCGGGAACAGCAATCACAGCAGATTCAATAAAAATGAAGTTGTTGCAGGATGTGAAATCAGTGCCGGCCAGCAAGAAGGCAAGCGATGAGTCAGCTTTCTTCACTAAAGGGAAGAAGTTTGTTAGTTGTTACAAATGTAAAAAAAACTAGGGCATTATGCTTCCCAGTGTAAGAACGACTCATAAATTAGCTAACAAATTTCCAGAAATCTACAACATCATGACAGCCCAAATGAAAAGGCATTTTTTCTATTTTTCTCGTCTGAGCAAAGTGCGGACAAAAACTGGTACGTACATAGTTGTTCTTCCACGCATCTCACATGTCAAGAAAATTGGTTGCTGGTTGTCAAAAAAAATGTTAACGCAACTATAACAACAGCGGACAATGGAGAAATTTCAGTAAAGACAGTAGGAAAATTTAAAATTCCGTTCGTCACTGATAAATAATTAGAACAGATTAAAGCAACAGACGTTCTTTACGTCTTTTATGAAGACTTACGACTTTTTGTGATTTTTGAAAGTGAAAATATGCATAGAAACGGGAATTTTAACATGATATACATTTACAACATTTATATCGTAAAGAAAATAATTATTTATTTACACGTGCCAAACTTTATGTTACTTCACGTTACAAACTAAACAAAATTTCCCGGTTTTTCCCGATTTCCCAGTCCGCTGAACACCCTGGTTGATACCAGATTGAAGAAAATTCTCAGAGATTCGGGAATAAAACATCAGACGACAGTACCATATACCCCGGAACAGAATGGTTTAACAGAGCAACTATACCGAACCAATGTCGAAAAAACCAGAAGCATGTTAATTGGAGTTGAACTCGATAAAAGTTTCTGGGCGGAAGCATTACCTACTGCAGTTTACCTGATAAACCAATCTGCCACTGAACGGATCCCGGAAATGACACCAGAAGAAGCTTGGTCAGGTGTGAAACCTGATATCAGTAACATCAAGGTATTCGTCTGTCAAGCGATGGCTCACGCCCCAGATGAAAAAAGAAAAAACTGGGATCCGAAATCACGGGAACTCATTTTTCTGGGCTACCACAAGAACACAAATGGATTTCGTTTCATGGATCCTGAAACAAAACAGATTATAAAAAGTAGAAAAGTTGTATTTCTCGAGAAGAAGATAGACACCAGCGATCAATTTTAAAAGTTAAAGACGAAACACAGCCGCCTTTTTCAGCCTATAACAGAATAAAGTGATGAGAAAATTGAAGCTGAAGACTTAGAAGAGGCGCAAAGTAACTCCAGTTCCTAAAGTAACACTGGGGAAACATTGATTATGTCTCATTTGATTGAAAACGAAGAAGATACGGAAACCTTAGAAGAAGAAATCGACAATCTAAATCACGAAGGTGACGATCTTCCCGTTGACAATGTGAGGCATACCATTCCAAGGAGAAGCTCGAAAACACCAAAACCAGCAAACATGGAAGATTATATGACTTATTTGGCAATGAAAGCAGGAGGAAATGATCATCAGACTTTTGAAAAAGCGTGCACGAGGCTGAATAAGAATTTAGGGCTCAGAGTTGTACAAGAAGAGTACAAATCACTAGCAGAGAATAAAACTTGGATTCGCACAGATCTTTCAACAAGTACAAACGCAATCGACACGAAATGGGTTTTCAAAACGTAGGTGGACGCTTCAGGAAAGACAGAACGACATCGAAGGCACTAATTATAACGAGACTTACTCGCCTGTGATTAGATATTTATCGATCTGGTTCCTTCTAGCTGTAGCTATGAAATTTGATCTAATTATCGATCAAATGGATGTAACTACAGCGTACCTAAACGCAGATCTAGACGAAGAGATTTACGTGTACACACCAAAGGAATTTGCCAAAGAAAGTAACGGCACAGTTTGGCTATTAAAAATAAGTATTGTACGGGCTGAAGCAGACCGGAAAATCCTGGAATACAAAGCTTGACGAAACTCTCAAGAACATCGGCTTTACTAGATCCGAAGCAGACCCCTGCAATTATAGTTTCAAGCAAAGCGAAATTCTAATCATAGCTGCTTACGTCGATGATATGTTCATCTTATCGAATAATAAAAAGTCGAAAACTGCTACAAAACAGGAATTAAACAAGAAGTTTGAGATAAAGAATTTGGAAAAGGCAAAAAGTTTTCTCGGAATGAGAATTACACGAAACAGTAAACAAGGGAAACTCTGGCTGGATCAAGAAGTTTATGTCCAAGAGATGCTCAGGAAATTCAATATGTGATAATGCAACCCACTTTCAACCCTTTGGAATCCAAATCAAAAGCTATCACAGGAAATAGAACCAAATAGCGAAAACGAAATCAAAGAAAAGCCGTTGGAAGCTTGATTCACGCCTGCCAGGGAACAAGACCGGACATAACCTACGCAATTGGATTAGTCAGCAGGTTCAACTAGATTCCCGGAAGAGCACATTGGTCTGCAGATAAACGCATATTCAGATATCTGAATAGATAAAAAAAATTGCCAGATTAGAGTTTACGAAGGACACAAACTCAACAATCGAGGACTATACAGATGCAGATTGGGCCAATGAAGATACGGATCGCCGTTCAGTGACAGGAATTGTCTTCAAATTTCAAGGAGGCAATATTTCTTGGCAAAGCTAAAAATAGAAGACAGTGGGTCTATCAACGACGGAGGCCAAGTTCATGGTTTTGTCAGCCAGTTGTCAAGAGGCTCTGTGGTTGAAAACTTTAGTTGAAGAACTTGATACAGAATCTACATCGACACCAACAATTATTTGTTGTGGCAACAATGGCAGCATTGATTTGGCGAAGGCAGCAGGATATCGACAGAGAACAGAGCATATTGATATGCGACATCACTATGTTCGAGAATACATTGAACGAGAAGACACCATCATGGAGTATATACCCGCAGAATAAATGGTAGCAGGTGCCTTACTTAACGCGTTTCTCCACACTGTAACGCTATCTCTATTGATGTTAGAGCTAGTTCGGCACTCTGGTTCAAAACTATGTGCATACTAAGAACCCGCTGTATCTTGAAATAGTAAGAATAAAATACGAATCTTATCAACTATGCCTTTACTTAAATCCCCTAAATTACTCTATTACGGGTCGGCTGGCATCCCATCTCATCCGTTCCGCTAAGACGGGAGGCATACCTACCGTCTTTGGCTGGATCGTTTACCTTCAGATAACCGGACGTCCGAATTCAAGGTGTCATCGCACGAGCCCCCTCTTGCGTAGCCAGCGGTCCCCATCTTAATCAGACTGTACCGTGTCAACGCAGTCACTGCGCCGTTCGCTTCCCCTCTCTTGTTCTTGCAAACACACATAAAGTTCTTTCACACTACGTCATCGCGCCAACCCTGTTCTCTGATGCAGTGCCTTGAAACCTCTCTGTCTTCCTTCCGGTAACCAGATCACCCACGGAACTCACCCAACCCTTCTCGCACTGCGTTATCACACCAACCGTGCTCTTAATCCCTCCCTTGAGTGCCCTCTGTGTTCCTAAGGAGCATATCAATTTTTTTTCATTAATTCTCAGCCAACCTTGTACAATACTTTAATGAGAACTAAACAGCAACAATTGCATTTAGTGAACATTTTTTTTCTTTTTACAGTAAAACCTGAAAAAAAACTTC
>CAKNWU010233621.1:0-10682 GCA_932072015.1 Andricus quercustozae | reverse complement strand
CCAAATAGGTTCTGTTTATGTAAAAACCTCATAAGAACCAACAGATTTGGGTACTTTAGGAAATCTCAACAAATTTATTTTGGAATTCCAGACAGAAACCAGCCCTTTTTCAGTTTGGAAATCACAATTGGTTACACAGTTATGTAAAATCCCAACAGAGACCACTTCATTTTGCAATGGAAAATACAGATTGGTTACGGATACGTAAATTCCTCTTAGAAACCAGCAGATATTCTATCTGGCAAAGTTTTTCCTAACAGGCAGCCAGATTGAAACTCTTTGAATCTTATAGATCCTCATACAAATTCTATCAGGTTCAATGAGGTCTTTCGTGGAGGGTTGTTGGTTAAATTTAAATTTAAATCTTGAGACAGGTAGTGAAAAGAGCAATGAGAACTTGTGCTCATGAACAGTCATGATATTATTTTGGATGTACTTAATGAATGAATTGTGAAGAGTACGTAATAATAAAAGTTCAATTAGTATAATTAGTTAACATTCACAAGATTTGGAGATTTTATCAAAATTGAAAGGCTTTTGAATAGTGTTTGAATATTGTGAACCTTTAAAGTTTAAATATTTTTAAAATGTCGTAAATATATGTATATAAGTTTTCTGATTGGAAAGGTAAAAAATTATTGAATTAAAACTTGAAGCGTTGAAAATTAAACTTTTATTAATCAACAAATCATTGTGGACTCGGAACAGTTTTGAGGTAAGATTCACAAAAAGAATTTTGCATGCAAATAACTTTCGTTCATTAACTATTCTTTTATTATAATTTGCATAACCTCAAATCATTAAAAAATAAAATGCTCGTCGAAAATAATTTGAATATATTACTTCATTACTTTATTATGAGAAGTTTTAGGCTGCGGAAGCTATGATCATGGTTCCTTAAAGAAACCAATCCCGACACAACTGGAACATGTACGCAATCCGCTTCTGCTGCTTCTGTCCTAGAAGTTAAGCAAGAGCGGGAAATTTACGTGAGACAACATCGTTCAACACTATTCCTTGGAGTCAGGTTTCTAGCCGCGGATGACCTTACGCGACAGACGGGACAGTTGGAGATGAAGGTTTCATATCTGGATACTTTTATAGAGCTACCAATCTTTGTGGAATATTATGAGGAACAGTATTGACGGACCAGATGAAGTGATGCCAGAAGAACAGCCTTTTGCATTCGGTTCGCGATGGAATGAGCTTCTTGCTGACAAGCCGAAATCATGTTGAGTTGACTAAGAAATTAAGCTTTCATACCTCCAAGACAGCCGATTATGGGAACTATAAGATGGGCTTTGTAGCCTTGGTACAGCCTGCTCAGCTCGAAAGTACCACTTTCTGGTTCTAATACCCAAATCCTGATCCTGGAGCGTCAGTCTTGTGCTCCCTGCACTATCATCTCGTGCTACCTATTCCGAAGACAGTACCTTTGCCAAACCGCCTCCGTATTATCTCATCAATCCCGTCGGTGATTCAACTATCCGTTCGCGCCTCTTGATCAATTGGAAGCTGATATCAATTAACCTGACGACACCTGACAAATCTACCTGCTCTCGGGCTTTATCATGCCGTCGAGATTTATCATCGCTTGTGGGCCAGCAGGACCCACCAACTCTGTAAATTTGGTGAATAAACCATTTTTATATGAAATTGTTTTTTCCTCATTGTCTTCATCCGCTTCTCGACGCTCCAGATCCTCCCCTTCCCTTAATTTGCGAGATCCTTCACAAATTTGAAGGACTCTTAAAAAAAACCCACAATCCCACCAGAAAATCCTCCCAAGTCGAGAACGGAAGTCATTTAACAAGATGAAATTTAAAGAATCATTTTAGATGCATGTATGCTATTCATGAGATGTTTGAATTGGAATTTTAATACAAAATTGATTTTTGTAAATGGTTTTAGGGAAATTGTTTAAAAAATGTTTAATGATTTTTTAGACAAAAAAGTGCGGGTAGAATTGTAAAGATTTAGTCGAAAAAGTGCGGGTAAATATATGTCGTTAAAAGATAGTTGGATAAGTGAAGGATTTAAAGATTAAAAATAAAAAAATAAATACGTAGAAATCGAAAAAATCTAATGACAATTATAGGAAATAGAAGCCAAGCGGCGTCAGTAACAGAAATTGGCGCGCAAAATCAAAGTTAGAGTCATATAAGCCAAGCAACCCCAAGCGTTTCCGTCCTCAGTGGATACTTTAGCTACGTGTTCAGGCAACGCACAACCCCGCAGTAGTAAAAACCGAAACGCTCTCTTGAGTGAACGTGCCGATTTTTAATCAGCCGCAGAAACCCCTGAGCAAGGCCCTATAGATTAAAAAGAAAGAAAGAATAGAAAAAGTCGAATGCGACTAATGTCGAGGAAAATAAAAATTATTTAAAAAATGGCATATCCGGCGGATAATGAGTAGCCTAGAAAGAGAAAAAACTTTTAGAAAAGAAAATGATAGAGTAGATAGAGTAGATAGAGAAAGAGCAGAGAAAGCATGAATAGGTCGCGAATAACTGCGAATAGAGATAGAAGGCAAGAAAAGGAAAACGCCAAAATCAATAACAGAACTTTTGAAATCGATTCGTTTTTAGAAAGTAATAATGAATTTTGGAATGGTGCATACAAATTCATTAATTTTGAAGAGAATAAAAGCGATAAAATTAAAATAAACGAACTTTCAGAAGAGATTAAAAATTTAAACGATAAAATGGATAGAATAATTAATACAAATCAAAATGCAGTGAATGAAAGTAATAAGATACGAAATAATGCGATTCAGTTCGAAGAAACAGAACTCGAATATAACGACCAAAGACAAGCGTTGACCGATGCAAGAAAAAGAATAACAAACAATAGAAGCAGCGGTCACGGGGACAGATACTCGTTACCGAGACCGGTGCAAAGGCAATCAATCATGAGAAAATCAAACTTGCCTCAATTCGAAACAGAAAGACAAAGTAGAATGGATAAAATTTAAAACTAGTACGGAAAACAGTCCTGCTTATTTTTTAAATAGCTTACTGAGATTTAAACGTGGTTATAAAATTAATGAAATAGATATTTTAGAAAATTTAGATGCTATTTTTGAAGAAGAAGCTTTCAGTTGGTTTCAGGTCAATAGAGATAATTGGCGAAATTTTGACCAATTTATTGAAGATTTTAAAGAAGCATACTTGAATAAAAAATATTCAGAAATAATTAAAAATAAAATTTTGCAATAAAAAAAAAGCAAGATATTCATGCTTTTCTAACAGAAATTACATAACTTTTTGAAAAATTAATGCCACGACCGAGCCTAGAATGGCAATTAAGAAAGACTTATGAAAATTTTACGATTGAGTACAAAGTTTATATTGCCGGAAATGCTTTTTCAAATTTTTCGGAATTAAAAATATTGGGACAAGAATGGGAAACGGAATTAGCAACGTCTGAAATTAGAGATCAACAACGAAGCATTTTGGATAAGGATGATGATAAATATAACAAAAATAAAAATTATTAAGGAAATTATGAAAATAAAAATAAAATAATAAATGAAAATCAAAATAGAAATGAAGAACAAAATTATGATCAAAATCAACAAAAACAGTAAACCGAGGTATCAGAACCAACTAAACAAACCACAATTTCAACCGAGATTTCCAAATGGAAATCCCAGATTTTTTAATCCAAGATTTAAAAATAATTATAATGATCAAAATAATCCAGGATTCCAAAGAAATCCGCGTTTTAATAATAACTATAATAGTTATAGAAATGAAAACCAAGCGGGCCAGTTATTAAATGCAATTAGTCAGATGTTAGGAAACACACAGACAGAACAAACAAATAAGTCTCGAAAAATACCAGCGCTTTTATATAACGCAAGAGAGGGTAATAATAAGTCAGAAGACAAAAAAGATAATAAAAGACAGAATAAAAATACGAAACATTCGAATTATGAAAATCGTAGGGATAATAAAAAAGGTGAAATGAATCCTAGTGCACAGGATTTCATAGATCCAAATTTAGGTAACCGAAATTCAAACTATAGATCGCGAGAACCCATTACAAGCTGCAATTGCGGGAAAGTAGGCCACTTTCGACGTGATTGTTGGTTTAAAGTAAATCAGGGAAACGCAAGCGGCGATTATTAAAGACGGATAATAATAAACGAAATCAAAAACCATCAGAATTACTTGACATAGACACAAATGAGTCGGACGAAACAAGATTTCACCTTATGATAGATTCTAAAATTCATGATATCGAGAAAAAGATTGGGTGGTTACCAGAATTACCAAATATTAGGTATGCGATATAAGCAAATATGAGTGAAATGAAGGAACCGGCAATGAACGGTACGTAGGAAAATAAAAGTAGGAAGAATGAGGAAATAAAATTAAAATTCGGAATTAAGATTATCTTGAGAAATCACGTGCGAGAGAAAGAGACAGATTTGCTACCGTCCGAAGTCTCTTCTCTCGATCTCGCCAGCACCCCAGCCGGCACAGAGTGTACGGGGGCATGCAGCCCCACACCCTAAACCCTACAAGGCGAGCGACGCAACACTGGCACGAGCCAGCGTGGGCGTCTGTATATTAGATAAGCAGTCTAGTCAAAATAAAGAGAGAGTAGACAAGAAAACAAACAAGGATAGGAATAAAATAGAGAGCGAGAGTAAAATAAATACGAATTTATATACGAAAAATAAAGATAGAAAATTAGAAACAGAATTTAACGGCCCATTGGAATTTAATAAAGAGAAAAAGGATTCTAAATTGAAAACAGTTATCAATAAAACTGAGGAAAAAAATGATTCGATAATAGAACAATTATTTGCAATTAGAAAAAGTAATTGTTATAATTTTAGAAATAATGCGTTAATAAATAATAATATTACACGCGTAAAAATAGAAAGGAAGAAAAATTCAGAATTTTGCGAGGAAATTTCTGAAGTAAGAGTAGAATTAAATGAGGCACAGCAAGTGCAATCAGAAAACTTGATTAAAAGAAAAGTAATAGATCAAGGAACAGAATTAAAACCGAAACATTTAACTAGCCATACAATAGATGTCCAGGGACATGAACCGATTAAACAAAAATATTATTATGTATCACCAAAAATACGAGAATTCATGTATGAGGAAGTAGATAGACTTTTATAAGAGAAAATTATAGAACAATCTAATAGCGATTGGTCAAATCCTATACTATTGATAAAAAAAAACCTAATGGTAAATATAGATTTTGTTTGGATTTTAGGAGAGTTAATAAAGTAACAAAAAAAGATTTATATCCAATACCTGTAATATCTGAAATATTGGATACATTAAGATCAGCAAGGTACATGTCTAAAGTAGATCTTCGTTCAGCACATCATCAGATACAGTGGGACGAGGATTGTCCCGGGTAAAGGAATGTATCAGTTTATGAGAATGCCACTTGGATTAACAAATGCTCCTGCTACATTCCAGCGCCTGATGGACAGAATAATAACACCAGAATTAAAACCGCATGTATATTGTTACCTTGATGACATAATTATAATTTCAAAAAATTTTGAAGAACATTTAAAATATTTAAATATTGTTCTAGATAGCAATAAAAATGCAGGTTTAACGAAAAAGGTTTACAACTAAATGACGAAAAGATAAAACCAATGTTAAATTTTCCAAGGCCAAAAACGGTTGAACAGATTCAAAGATTAATAGGAATGGCTTCATGGTATAGGAAATTTATTCCGAAATTTGGAGAAATAATAGAACCGCTGCAAAAACTATTAAAACATGAAGTAAAATGGGAATGGACTAAAAAATAGGTACAGGTATTTACGACTATTAAACACCTAACTAATAACAGCACCAATTCCTGCCCGCCCTGATTTTAGAAGTCCATTTCAACTCGAAACCGATGCTAGTGATACAGGTTTAAGAGCCGTATTGACACAAAATATTACCGGGGAAAAATTTGCAATAGCATTTGCAAGTAGAGGTCTTAATGGCACAGAACGTAAATACTCTGCTTCGGAAAAAGAGTGCTTAACCGTAGTCTGGGCAATAAGGAAATTTAGACCGTATTTAGAGGGTTATTCGTTCAAAGTTATTACAGATCACATTGCCTTGAAATGGTTCCATAACTTAAAAAATCCAACAGGTAGATTAGCACGATGGGCCTTAGAATTATTAGAGTACGATTATAAAATAATTTATAGAAAGGGAAATTTAAACCATTTCCCAGATGCGTTATCATGCGAAACCGAGGAAAAAGATTTTAAAGAAATTGAAGATAATTGGTATAAAAATAAAATGCTACACGTTAAAAATAAACCAGATGAAAATCCAAACTGGAGAATGCGCGATCGTCAATTACATTTTTATAGACCCGACCCTTTGAAATCAAGCTTAAATTTAGATAGCAACCCGTGGAAATTAATGATACCAACAGAATTACGAGAGCAAGTTTTAATTGAGAATCATGACAATGAACAAGCTGGTCATTTAGGTATGGAAACAACTTATGCAAAAAGTTCCGAAAATTATTTTTTGACCCGAATGTTCTCTGAAACATTAAAATGCGTAAAAGAATGTGACGTTTTCCAAAGAATCAAACCGAAAATAAATAATCAGACGGGTTTAATGGGAAAAAGAATAATTGCAGAACCGTGGACAGTAGTAGCATCTCATATGATGGGTCCGCTACCACTGGAAAAGTCAAGAAATCAATATATTCCAGTTTTCGTTGATATGTCTACTAAATGGGTGGACATAATTCTAGTTACAAGTAAATTAGCATCTACAATAGAAAAATAATTCCATAAGCGTATAATTTCAAAATGGGGAACACCTAGAATTTTGTTTACAGATGACGGCAAAGGATACATAAGTAAATCAATCATTAATTTAACTAAAACTTTTGGCATTACAAATTCATAAACTCCTAAATATCATGCTCTAGCTAACCCAACTGAAAGATATAACAGATCAATTAAAACGGCAATAAAAGCGTACTTAGAGAACAATCATAAATTATGGAATGAAAATTTAGATGATCTACAATTTGCTTTAAATACGAGTACACGTTCTTTAACAGGTTTCACCCCAGCTTTTTGAAATTTAGGTACAGAACACCAACCAATTCAAGCACTGAATAAAGATTTAGATTGTAAAAGCGAAATTGAATTCCAAAAGTCCAAAAAATGGGCAGAGAGAATGCGAAAATTAAAAGTAATTAGAGAAGAAGCAGTTGAAAATTTATAGACTGCGAACGAAACACAATCTAGATATTATAATCTCAGACGTAGACCGATAAGTTTCGAAATTGGTGAACAAATTGTAAAAAGCGATAAAACATTATCAAATAAGGGGGAAGGAATAGCGAACAAATTTAATAAAAATTTGGATGGACAATTTTTCATTAAAGCAAAGATTTCACCAAAAATTTACGAAATAAGAACAAAGAATGGAAAATCACTAGGTAATTGGAATGTTAAAGATATTAAAAAATTTAATATTAAAAGATAGGTTTGAATTTGAATTTTTCTTTTGAATGGCATGCATGTAAATAATTTGAATTTTTACAGCGTTGATACCGACAAAAGTGACAGAAACACATACACCGACATTCACAAAGAAGAGAAAAACAGCAAAAACTTTTATTTTCAGCATTATTGAAAATGTTCTCACTGCGAGAGAGAATTTGAAGGCAATGATTCATTGTCACCTTCCTGCATAGAAATCCTTAACATCCCTCAACTTCGGAGGTAAAACAGATAAGAAGAGAGGAAGAAGATAGACGAAGGAAAGAGGAGACGGGAAGAAAAGAAAGTGGAGATGTTTGATGAGTGCGACTCAAGGAAAGGAGATCCCCGACTCCGAAAATTAGCGCAGGAAAAACGTCGCAAGAGAAATTAGATCGGGAAAAGAGAAAACTTTACAGAAGGCATAAGAAATAATAAGAATCCAACAGGAAACAGAAAAAGAAGAAATCGAAAGAATGAGGAAACTATATAATGCAGACAAGACAAATACACGAAAGAGGCCGCAATAGCAAGGAAGGAAGCTAAGTTGGAGGAAGAAAGGATTCAAAGGAAGAAACAACGCGAGAAAAAGTCCAAGAAAATAAAGGAGGCAGGAAGATCAAAAGAAAGACTGAGGAACACAAAAAATATTGTTGAAAATTGAAGAGGTGAAGGAAAATTCCTCAATGGATTGGGACACAGACTTTTAAAAAAGAAAAACAATTGATGAAACGTTATTACCTAAAACATACCAACATTTAATAAATAAAACTGTTACCACTTACTCACATATACAACAGAAGAATTTACTCGAAATCCACGCAACAGGCAAAACTTAAAATTAATTTTTATTACTTTATTTTTACACTTTTACTTTAAACTGATAATATTTTAATTACTGGTCAATTAATTTAATTTCGCGAAACATAAATAACCCAAAGAAAATAAAGTTAGTACGGCTATAAGAGACCAAGATAGAATTTTGATTAAAATAAAGTAGAATTTAGACATAAGTTACTTTTTAGAAAGAAGAACCAAAGAAAACAAAATACCGGAAGAAGATACGAATCTCTGGATAGAAAGAATTGAAATAGAAAATTAATTAAAGAGTAAAAAGAATGATTAAAATCGAGATATTAGACATTCTATTCAGTTAGAATAGGATTCTTATTTTTTGTTTTTAATTTTATTTTTTGTTTCTTTTTTTTACTAAAGTTTTCTTAGAGAGGTAGGATTTTTAAATTATGTTACAGAAAGAAAAAGACGGAAGACATCATGTCGTTACTGCGAGAGGATGGTCCCAGTGGAGCTTTCTATTTTTCACGACACCTACTGTTATGAAATGTCGAATAAAACTAAAAATTATCACACGGTTCCGGATTCGACAAAAAGGAAGTACATCAAAGGCGGTTGGGTAGATACAAATAAAAGATTTAAGAACATCTTAAGAATAACAGTTGAAGAAAATAAAAGGACACAGGAAGAAGACAGCCAAATGATTGAGGTGGAATAAGAGGGCGATTCATATGTACAATTAGATATCACGGAGGAAGAATCCTTACTTTCATTCGGCGAGGAACTGGATAGGTGCGAGGAACTATTAAAACAATACACCTCGTCCCAAACAGAGGGGGGGGGGGTTGTAACAAAGTTACAAGCACCCCGCTATTATACGACCCTGTGGCCCTAGGACTAGGAGTGGGGGGAGTACCACTTCCTGGTTCTAATACCAAAATCAATTAACCGTTCACGCCTCTTGATCAATTGGAAGCTGATGTCGATCAACCTGACGACACCTGACACAAAGATATAAAATCTTACAAGAGATTTCAGAAATATGTTATATATTCCAAACGAGTTCCAAAGATTTAAAACATTTTACAATGATCTCACAACGATCAGAAACATTTAAAAGTATTTTAAAAAATTAAAAATATTTCACAATGATTTCACAAAGATTTTAAAGATTTCAAATAATTATATATACTCTCTGAATCTTCTAGTTTTTGAGCAGCCATTTTTTAATGAAAAAACAAATAAAACTTCAAACGTAGGCTATCTTCTATTTTTGAAATCACTGTTTCTGATTGAAAACTAATGATAAAAGAAGACAGAGACAACAACGGTTTCTTGATTTATATAACCTTAACAGGGTATGGGCCCAGGACTGCAAAGTGTATAGTAGAAACGCGAAGTGACTGAAAAGATAAGTGTTGTGCAAAGTGAAGTAAGTGTGAAAAAGAAAGCACAAAAATGGAATCAACGAATGTGAAGATCGAGAAGCTGCATGGCAAAGAAAATTGGCTCCAGCGACGTTTTGTT
This sequence comes from Andricus quercustozae, assembly GCA_932072015.1. Lineage (NCBI taxonomy): Eukaryota > Metazoa > Arthropoda > Insecta > Hymenoptera > Cynipidae > Andricus > Andricus quercustozae. The sequence goes on along the minus strand of CAKNWU010233621.1, from coordinate 865 downwards.
ATGCGTACACTTTTTGAGGAAGATGACAACGTGATCAACGTGTGTGAGGGAGATTTGAGTCATACACGCGATGCGGCGGCTGATGAAGCCACACGTAAAAAGTTTTTAAAGGCAGATAAGGCCACGAGAAAATTGATCGTCACTGCAGTAGGAAAGAAACCGCTAGATTTACTTCTGAGTTGCACAACAGCACGTGAAATGTGGTGAAAATTAAATATAGTATATGATATGAAATCCGACGAAAATTTGAGTATGCTCCAGAAGCAGTTCTTCGATTTTAAGTGGGGAAAAACTGAAAGCGTAGCACACAATTAATAAAAACTGGAACAACTGGCAGCAAAGATGAGAGCCCTTGGTAGTGGTATTAAAGAAAAAATGCTAATTACACGAATTTTGACGACGTTACCGAAAAAGTTCAATCACTTTCACATTGCGTGGGATTCTGTCGACGAGAAGAAGAAGACTTTAGAGAACTTTAGAGGAAGGGTTGGCCATTTGAAGAAAGACTGCTTCAGGTGCTTTGTATGTAAAAGAAAAGGCCGCACCAGCAAGAATTGCTTCCAAAACACTCAGGGAGGTAACAGCAGAGGAATTTGGCAATCCAGAAACCAACATCAAAATAGCAACAACGAGAAAACAACGAATAAACTTGGTCTCATAGGAAGCAGTTCAACGACGCAAGCGGTGAGCGACGATATGTGGGTGATCGACTCAGGAGCTTTGGAACACATGACAGGGCGACGAGAATGGTTCAGCATCTTCGAAAAATTCGACGAAACAGTGAAGATAGAGATCGGGGATGGAACATTCATGGATGCATGCGGTAAGGGAAATATTGAAATTGAGACTTTTGTAAATGGAAAAT
>CAKNWU010233535.1:0-14661 GCA_932072015.1 Andricus quercustozae | reverse complement strand
ATGAATATTTTTCTTTAATTGAAACAAATTTTCTTTGAATAAAAGAATCTTTTTTTGAGTATTAGCGAAGTTTCCGAGTCCGAAGGTGTTTTAAATTTCTGTGTTTTTAACATTTGTTAAATACTTTGTTACTTTATTTCAGTTTGTACGCATTTCCAATTTTTGGTTCTATATATATTTAGAATGTTAAAAATTAAATCGCCTTAAAAGAACTTTTAATAAAATATAAACATTTGTTACTTCTGTAAAGTCTGCCATCTTATGTGCGCCATTTTGAACTTTATGATATGGACAGAATATTTCTTATATTATGTGGCCCAGATAACTTCTTATAAAAGGCTTTTTATGACGATTTTACCATTTTTTTCACAAAAATGATCTGATCTGGCTCAAAAACATATAATAATTGACTTTGTTATGTTTTAATTAGTTTAGGACTTTTGGCCGCATTTTGTTCATTCTGCCCACAGTGCAGTGGTGCTACGTATAATATTTCTTAATGTTTGATTTTACAGAGAGTCAGTGATGATTATACGTACCTGGACAAAATGACTGAAATTGTCAGAATGTATCTTGATCTAGAGGTTCTATCTTCCTCAAAGGACAATGATTCCTTTGATAAACTGTCTGCCAATGTACTACACGCTCTCCACATATATCTAAGTAAACTTTAATCTAGAAGATATTTCCTAATCTGCTAATCTAAGCGCAAATTTAAATGATTTTTTTTTCAATTTGTTTAGATAACTCCGAAGAACACGTATTCAAAGTTCTACTCAAAAGTAAATGCGTGACGAAAACGTTTAGCAGAATTTACAGTCCTATATTCCAGTGAGTAATTTAATTTTTAGTACTCTGCCAATAATTTATTGATAGTATAATAACTAATAAATAATTCCTTTTTTTATTAGAAAATACTTTTCGAACCTAAAAAGTAAGGTTGAGTCCCTATCAAACTTCGCATACGTTCGTTATTTACTAGCGTTTAAGTTATGGAAGAAGATTGTCAGCAGTCGGGAAGAAAAAACCAAAATTACGGACATGGCTTTGATAAAATTGGGTTCTTTGATGCCGAAAATGGATCCGGAATTATCACAATTTATTCCAGAACCACCTGCGGGTGAACAAAGCGGGACTTTGTGGCTTATGCAGTCTGACATGCTCGACTTCCGAAAAACCTGTGATGGTTTCCTGACGCTGGAAGCCAAGATGCATTCTTTCTCTTTCAGCACAGAATTCGTGGAGTTAAATCTTAACGGATCTAACGCTTTATTGCAGGTAATTTATCTCATAAATAGCAATTTTATTCTGAAACATAAATCTATATAGGTTTTTTTGGTATTTTTCAGTTGGATCTAGATGACGGTTTTAAACAAACAGCGGATCCCAAGCTCGTGCATACTCGCAAAAACAAGCCTGTACCAAAAAGAGTGTTTCCAAAACTGAAACCAGGCGAAGTGCTCTCCATTGATTTGACCGTAGATAACGAGGAAGTAGAAGAGATCAACATCAATAAACGGAAGATAAAAAACAAACAGCAGTGGTTGAAAGAAGCCAAAGTACATCGCAAATTTAAGAGACCTCAATCTTTTCCTAAACGAACTAAATTGGTTCAACTTGCAGACGCCCATAGCACCGAAAGCTGTGAGAATTCTGAAAAGACTCGTTCAGAAAACGCTTCACTTTCTAAGACTGTCTACGGTCTCGACAAGTACTCGGTTTGTAGTCCTGTTGAGGAAAATATCGTCTCCTCGCAAACCGCCGAGAATAAAGCGAACGCCGTCAGAGATAAGAAGACGTCAACCGTTGCAAGTTTGACGAACAGGTGCCAAAAGTGTTGCAACATTACCTCAAACGCTGCTACTCAGAAGTCGAATACTAAGAAGCATAACGCTGATTTTGTGCACAGTAGTACAACATATGTAACTTCAGTCTGTGATAAACTTAGAACTAGTGTACTGCATAATGAATCTAGAGATATATTTAATTACACGACCGAGGATATTTCTTCACGAAGTGGAAAAATGTTACCAACCGACTGGGATAACAGATCTGACAGGACGGAAATCTGCGCAGTTTCCACAACAGTTGGAGATCACGCATCTGAATCATCTTCTGGGGCCTGGACAGATTACAATAGTGCGGATTCTGAAGCCCCCGACGCAATTGCTTCGCCTACGTCAGAAATCTTCATTAATTCGTGCAAGATTCAGTGTGAGGAAGTCTGCGAAGAACCAAAGCTCGGTGGATTCTCGACTACAGTTTCTGATCCTCTGACACCTGAAAAAACGATTGATGTCTGCCTTTCTGAAACTCTGGCTAGAACAACACCCACCAAATTGGACATTTGGAGCGGAGAAATGAATACGATGGGATTTCACAAATTTTCCGAAGATGTAGCTTCTTATTTGGATCAGCAGATCCCGTCAGATACGTTATTGGAAGGAAGTTTAGGTCCCACAGGAATTCTGAATTCATTGTTGGACTTCGATTTAATAGGGCGTGTAGATTCTTCTCCGACTGATTTTGTCTACTCAAATGTCCAGGCGATTGACCCAAACCTTTTGAGAAAAGATCCAGTAGAATTCGATTTTAAAATTTCTAATCTGTTTTCCGAAGATTCGCCACCGAGTTTTGAAAATGAGGAAAGAATGGAGATGACGGATGAGCCTGAAAAAGTTGGTGATAGTCCGGAGATGGTGGAATCTGAAATGAAAGTTAGCGAAGATCTTGCTGAAGCGATTGAGACACCAGAGGAAAGGGGAGAGCAAATAAAGGAGGAAGTTTCAAGCACATCACGGAAGATCCCGGAAACTCGAGAGTACAATACAAGGCATAAAAGGAAGTCTATGGTTTGGAGAAACTTGATGGAAACGCAAGCTCCAAAGAGAAGGAAGAGATCGAGAAGATGTTCGAGTTTATCCTCCGACACTGAAGATCTTTTTAGGAAGGAGAAACGAGTTCAGTTGTCTTTTAAGAAGAGGTCTTGTCACACGTATCAGAGGGAAATTATTGAGAAGAAAAATTTAGGTGTAATCAAGAAAGGTAAATTCTTCGCGTTAAATTTGTTGGTGCAAGTTTTCAATTTACATCTTACTTTTTTTCCCCTATGTTTTTCGCGAGCAGTTTCGCAATTTATTCAAAATTATCAGTTTAGTTTTTTATACTGAAAGAAATAATGTGCTTAAATATTTTGGAATTTTGAAATCAACTATGATTTTTACGATTTAATATAACAACACTGAAGATCAACAACTGAAGAGAAAACATCATGGAAGATTTCAATCGTCGATTCTATAAAGGATTGCACACAAACGCACGTCTGTGATAATAAAACGGCTTTATTTATTTTTTGAAACATTTTAACAAAATAGCCAAAGAGTCTGTGACCAAATTTGAATACAAATTCGATTATTTTATACATTTTTATTTTATATAGTGCATCTTTGAAGATGTTGATGTATGCCTTGTGTAACAGTTCAGGTAAGAATGAATTTCAGAATTAACACGACTCAAATTATACTTTAAAATATATTGTTTAATCAATACAAAATAATTTTTGAAGTAGATTTAGCTGTATTATCATTCTTCCGAAAGTAAAATTATATTTTCATTGTTGTAGGTGATTTAAGTCAAGAAAATGTACAAGATAATAATGATATAATGAAGCAAGATATTATTCTAAAAATGTTCCAAATAGATAAAACACATATTTTGGAATATTCTAGTATGTATCAGAATCACAGATTACTCTGAAAAATTTGACGTTTCAAAAACAATTATTTAATATTTTATCATTTTTCAAAACTTTCTGTGTCAATATAGAATTTTCCAGAATCTGCTAGAGCACTAAATAATGTTTTAGAATAATATGAAAATTGGAGAATATTTTGGAATATTTATGAAAATTCCTAACAATTCTAGAAATAATCTGAATTATTTTGAACATTTCATCTCGATTAAAAATATTTGAAATACGTAAATTTGAGCGTGTTCTAGAATTTACCAAATTGACCGGGAAACCGTGAATTTTTGGTGATCCAAGAAATTGAGAAATGAGTGAATTTATTTTCTGAGCGGGAGGTTTTTTCATTCTTAGTTTTCGTACAAAAAAAACTTATCCCTAGATAAAGCTTTAATTTTAAAAATAAAAGTGCTTTAAATTTTGAATTGAATTATTAAAAACTGTCTGGTTAGAATTTAATATTGTTAAAAAATGTATAATTCTATCTGAAAGTCTTAATATTGAAATAATTATATTTTAAACGTTCAAAATTGACTAATGTTAGATTGAATATCAATATTTGGAGATTGTCTGATTTTAAAAGATTCGAATTTGTACATTATTGAACATTTGAGTTTGAAATTGTTCATTTTAAATTATAAACGCTTTAAATTTAGAATATTGAACCACAGTAACTTCATTAATTAAATACTGTGTTTTAAGTGGCCACCCTATAAAATATTTTTCAATATTCCAGAAAATTCATTAACGTGTGTAATGTTTATAGGTCCGTACTCTAAACTTGGCCTGAATATTTTCGTGCTCGGTTTTGCACATATCTTCTTCAGATTTATGTTAATTATCCACAGGTCGATGGTTTTTTCAATTTTTTTTTATCCACAGGTGTTTGATTTCTGCTCATCCCTAAAGGGTCGATATGTCAGTTGCAGTGAAGTACATCAAATCGACCACTTATCTGCTTGCGAAGAACTTCGCATCTAATCAGCATCTCGTCAGGTTTGATACAATTTCTTTAAAAAATGTTACCTCCGATTCGGTATCATCAAACTTATTATGAAATATTTGAGTCCAGTATGAGTATCTTTAATTCTACAGGATGAAAAATTACATTGTTCTTTTTTTAAAGAATTTTATACAGTTTTCTACTTAAAGTTTTCTACTTATGAATATTAAATAATCAGTATTTGAAACAGTGACTTCACGTCTCGTTTTACACTAAAGAATATTCAGATTCAAAGCTAAAGTATTTTTAAATTTCTAATAATGTTCACGCCTTATAATTCCTTATAATTCGTATTCGCTGCAAAGCGTTCATCAGGCAAAATTAAAATTATAACTCTAGTCTTTATCGAAGCGTCAAACGACCGATGACTACAAGAGTTTGTAAGTAGAGCATTAACAAAGCAATTTGAGACAAGTATACGAGATTTCGCGCTTCAGTAGTGATATATAATTTTACCAGACTTAATTTTTATTTTAAATAAACGCTTAAGGTTACTATAATATATAAATATAAGAGTATACAGTTACGTTGCGCGTAATCATAATTTAACTATTATTAAGACCGATATATCCTCCGCGTAATTTTATTTGAGACTTCTTTTAATATTACGTTTTGAGAACGCTTGCCATTCCTTTCGAAAATCAAAGATTGTGTGTGAGTTTAAGTGATACATTCTTTTTTAATTTTGAGTACCTTATACTTAGTGACCTTTTTATTACATTTTATAGTGAGATAATGATCCATTTTAAGAATCTTCCATGACTATAGAATTATAGCCACTATATTGTAATAGAAACATCAGTGTACCTCATTCCTACTCTAGTGACATATTTTTACTTGAACATCTATCGATTTAAGTTTAATTTTATAACAAACTTATACTTCGATGAAGTTTAGCTCATTTTGATTAACATTTAGTACACAGGCAATTTCAACTCGACTCAAAATAAAAAATAAAGCACTTTAACAACTGTTTTTAATGTAAAAGATTTTTAAGTTTCAATCGTTTTCAAGATTTCTTTGAAGTTCGAAACATTTTCCAAATAATTTCCAATGTAAAAACCTTAATCAAAATGGACTGAACTATCCGCAAATCCGAATTTTACGTATACATTACGCAAATAGATTTTATTTACGACGCCTAAGTTTTTACGCGATATATTCAAACAAGTGTGACCTGTAGACTGTAGATTTTAAGTGTATAATTACCCAAGCTCACGAAGAGATTATTAGGAATAATAGGAAAACAATTGTATTTTAAAACAGATTACCGAAAGCATTGATGCAGGAAACATGTAAAGTTATGTATAATTCAGCTCTACTATCGTAATTTACCATAAGACGTAATAAGCGTTTTTTTTAAAATTACGTATGTTTAAGATTGATTAAAGTAACTTTGTTGATATTTTATAAATCACTGAGGATATTCGTACGGCCGGCCTTACACAATTTTGCAAAATGATTGGTGGAGCTAGAAAGGGGTTACATGTTGGGGGGTTGTGAACAAAATGTTCAAAGATTATGCCACTATATTCTCGTCTGGCTGGTCGTACGAATAGACACTTCGTTTATAAGTACAGTGGAACCTCTCCCATCGAAACCTTCATTCGATTAGTGATTCAAGTCCTTTCATTTTTATAAATTTTATTGGAAAATTTTTCCTCTGATACTTACAGAAGAGACCGGCTATTATCAATTTTTTAGTTTCGGTGAATAATTTTTGTAATGAAAGCTCATTACAAAAACACTACACTTTTCATTTTTTATTTGTTAAAGTGTTTATAAATATAATTTCCTCTAATAATCTTGCAAAATTATGCGAATAATAATTTTTATAATGCCCTCTTTCATGAAAACCGAATTTTTTCAACATTATCATGTTTTACCCAAACAAATTTATTTTCCATCAATGTTATTAATTATTTTTGTAATGTTGACAAATTATATTTAAAATTAGAAGCATGAACGAGGTCTTTTAAACCTCGCATTTTATCAGATGATTTTTTTGCTTCAGAAAGTACAACATATGAATACTGTCTTGACCTGGAGGATAGTTTTTTGTTTTTCAATTAACCATCTTTCGTTCAAAAACCCTTGATCATGCTTCTAATTGTAAATATAAATAGTAACAATTATAAAAACAATTAATAACATTTATATAAAATACACTTTTTATGCAAAAAACATGATGAAGTTAAATAAATGCAGTGTTTCCGTGAAAAAAGGTATTAAAAACTTACTATTTGCACAATTTTGGAAGATTTTTGAAGAAAATTAAATTCAAAAACATTTTAGTAAATTTAAAATCAAATAAAACAAGTACAAGTTGCGAGAATCGAACACGCCTGGACAAATTGATACTTACGTAATGAGCTTTCAATACAAAAATTAAGAACCATAACTAAAATTGACAATTGTCGATCTCCCCTTGTTAGGTAAATTAAATTTTCAGTTTTACAACAAAAAAATATCTTGGAAAAATGACAAATTTGGATGATTTTTATAAATGTTAATTAATCCGAAAATAATGAACATATTCTAAAGTTCTTGAGCTTTTTTAAAGGTACATTCAAATATGATTGTACTGAGTTTATACAATTTTTGTAAGTAATTTGCACAACTTGTTTGTACCAAGTTTAGCCTTTTGTTGAATCTGGAACAAAATTCCGAACATGTCTTAATAAAAATGGAAAATGAATGTTTAAAATTACCGAACAACTTTAAAAAAGTATTAATTATTTTCAAAGTTATTAAAATTTATTAAAAATCATCTAACTTTGTGGTATTTTGGAATATCTTTTTAGAAAATTTAAAATTTGGACTCATTAGACACAGAATTATATGATATATCGTGTTATTATGGCGAAAAAATTTCGATTAAATATTATAAAAATGAAAGACCGATAAGTTTACACATAATAGAAAATACTGTTTTTTAAACTTCTGAATAAAAAAAAAAGAAGGTTGCCGATTTTTATAGGTTCTATTGTATTCACTATTATTAAATTAATTTTTATATTGAATTATATGTGTACCTACCTAAATTGATAGACAACGCTTCAATATCCGAACAAAAATTTTATTTTTTGAAGTTCAAATGAACGAAATATATTTTTTTTAGGTTAAATTTTTCTTAAATTACTGTTCAAGTTACAAATAAAATTACGATTTATCAGTTTTTTTAACATTAAATTAGTTTCTTTGCAGATAAAGTCAAATTTTTATTTTTTCAATTAGTCTAAGAAAAATTTCGTTCATTTGAATCAGAACCTCAAGCATATAGTGCAAATGTAAGTAATCGATAAAACCGAAATTTTATTCTAATTTCAGAAATTGGGGAAGCGTTGTTTTTTGTGATATATTTATATTATGTTTTAAACATTTTTTAATATTCAACCTTTGTATTAATTTTTAACTGTATTATTACTTTTTTTTGTATAAACGCGTAGTATTTTATTTTTGGAAACAACGAGAAAGTTAACTTTCTCCCACTGATTTGAGGAGATACTCTATGCTATGTACTCTATAGATACTCTTGTTGATCTTACTTATAGGAGTAAGTCAACCTTTTTAAAACGCATTAGTACAAATAATACTATTATAGGACGTAATGATACGAAAAGAAATATGTATTTCCAGTCAAAGTATTATAAGTGTTGAAAATCTTATAACTTGTTTGTTTTCTGGAATTTCGCAGATTACAAAAAATATCGTTAAAAACAACTTTGGGTTTTTTAATTCAAATTTCGCGGTTTCATACATTATGATTTCATTTATTCGACTAAATTAATTTATTGAATTAAAGCCCATAGACATATTTTCAACATTTTTAATCATTGCCAAAAGGATTGAAATATTTCGAACTTGATATCACGTTTATTATTCAAATTTCGTTATTTTATATGCACTTTGCCATTTTTTTAATTTAAAAATATGTTATTCTAGGAAATAACTATAGACTAGAGAAATAATTGCTATTCTACCATTTTAAATAAGTCTTAAAATAACAAAATTTTAGAGCCTTTGTAAATAGATCATTCTAAATTAAAAACGGCGAAAAATTGGTTAATTTCAGGTACTTTATATAAACGGGACAATTTGAAACTAATCACGTGTGAAATTGAATAATTTAGAATTGAATTCTTCAATTTCTGAAATTGTATTTGAAATTGTAAGGAACGCTTTCAAATACAAAACTTTCAAATTGAAATAATTCTTAGATTGCAATTTTGTTATTGTTTGCTTGAGATTTAAATCGTTCAAAATTAATAGTATAAGATTCGAATTTTGAGAATCAAACAATTTCAAATTAACAGTCTTATACCTAGTTAATTACAATTAAAACTGAAAGTCTTGTTATTTTTAATATTTTAAAAACTTCGTTGAAAATAGTTAAAAATTTTTGTTTGAAGGTTTCAAAATAAAAATTGTTCAATTTTATTGACTTCTATTTTGAAATTGTAAAATTTTGGAAGCTAGGAATTTTGATTTATTTAAATGGTAAAGGCTACTTCTATGATATACAATTTAGAATGATTTATCTTCAAATACTATCTGATGTTGAATGTTTAGTTAAAATTTGTTAGCGATTCAAATTAAGACTAGGTAATTTAAACATTCTTTTTGTGAATACTTCAAATCATAAATTGTTTATTTTTGACGCCTGAAATTTGAAAATTTAAATTACTAGAAATTTTTTTTGAAAATCTGGAACTGGTCAGCAATTTTTTTGAGTTTCGAGATGGCCACTCTGTAATTTCAATATTCTTTCACTAATTTCCGGTTCTCACTTTTGTATACCCAAAAACGTAATATTATAACCGATTATTATCGCAAGATCAAAATAAGCTTGCAACAATAGGTGATCGGCATATAAATAGTGTTCCGATTTTTCAATCGGCACTACAATTACTCATTCATATTACTCAGATATTAATTTTAAGCTAATTGTCTATCGACTAGTAATCTACTATTGTAACTGATAACGTGCGAGTCTAGAGGAACATATGAGACTTATTTACATACATGTATTATTTAAGCCCACTTCCACTATCACTAAATTACTCATAAGTTTCAATCAATATGTGAAATATTAGTCTGATTACTGAAACCATGACGCCGTTGGCGACCGATTTATGTGCTGTAAAACAGTACTGAGACTGAAGGAAATAAAAAGCAGTTTACAATAAAAAAATTATTGTGTAAGTTCTTTTCAGTAGATTTAACAGTGTATAATATTCTTTAGGATATTAGGATATAACATATGTAAAAAATATTTAATATCTACCGACTTCACAGCACAAAATTCTCTCAAAACAGAGGAAAGAGCGTGATTTTTCACGAAAATAAGGGAATTCTTTTTAATGAGACTTATGTAGTTACCATATTTCTAAGAGTTCAAGTCGAAGTATATTGCATTTTCACCAACATAATTAAATTTACAAACCAAAAAGATGAATTTTGAACAAAAGGGTTAAAAAACATTTGATTTTTAAACCTAAAAAGATGAATTTTCAACAAAAATGTTGATTTTCAAACCAAATAGTTGAATTTTCAACCAAGAATTGTATGTTCAAACCAAAAAGTCGAATTTCCAACCAAGAAAGATTGTGCAGTAATGAAAGAAAAAAAAATTCAATGACATTTTTGCATTTTCAAGGTAAAAAAACGAATTTTTTACAAAAAGGTTGAGTTTGAATTTTCAAGCCCAAAATACGACTTTTCTACAAAGTAAATCAATTTTCAACATAAAAGTTGACTTTTCATTTTTCAACTAAATATTTGAATTTTTAACCCACAAAGATGAATGTTCAAAGCAAAAGGACTAGTTTCCAACAAAAGAGTTGAACTTCCAACGGTTGAATTTTAAACCGCAAAATATTAATTTTGAACAAAATAGTTGAAGTTTCTATAAAATTGTTGAATTTTGAAGCCAAAAACACGACTTTACTGTAAAACAGATGAATTTTTAACCCGAAAGTATGAATTTTAAACCAAATAGTTTAATTTTTAACAAAATAGTTGAATAAATAATTAATCTGAAAATATGAATTTTCAACCAAATAGTTGGATTTACTACTAAAATAATTCCCTTTTTAACCAAGAAGATTAATTTTCAACAAAATGCATGAATTTTCAAACAAATATATGAAATTTTGACCAAAAAAAATGAATTTTCAACCGAAAATGGAATAGTAAAATTTTATGTTGAAGAGATTAATTTTAAACCAAAAACAAACGGATTTTCAAGCGAAGAGATGAAACAAGAAATTAATTTTGCTTCCTCGTAGAGGAAGCTTTGTAATGGTATCGTTTTTGAAAAATTTTGAATTCATTTAAATAAGCCTTTAATTAAAAAATGTCTAATACAATGTTCTAAGCAATTGTCCAGATGTGTGTGTGGATTTCACACTTTTTTGTGAACACGATAACTTGAAAATGGTTGCAGATAATTTGTTGAAATTTGGAGGGGTTATTTTAACCACTAATATCTTGAAACTGACCGAAGGATTTCTAGAAATATTTATTGCATTTTTTTAGCATTCAATATTTGTAAAATCGGTTTTTTTGTAAAACTTTTTTCGTTAACATTATTCAAAGTTGTTGCAAGAATATAAAAGATTCCTTGATTCCAAACGAATCCATTGACCCATTTATTATTTATTATTAGTTCTGGTTTGAGACCGTAAAAGCCCCTGACGCTTGGTCAATCCCGTTCCGTCCCCTTGTGAGCCTAAGTGTGACCCCAAAGCCCGCTCCATAGGGGCAGGACTGCAGCCACGCTGTTGGCTGATATCTCGGACTCACTGGTGCAGTAATTGCCTGTGAGTGCTAGACGCTTCCCCGCAATCGCAGGACAGGGACAAAGGAAATGAGTAGCTGTCTCATTAACCTTTCCGCACAGAAGACAGAGAGGGGACTTTCCGCAAGCCCTATCTTATGTCTGTTTCGTCTATTTCGTTCCTCCCGAGCTTTAGTATTACCCTCGCTCGGTTAGAGTTAAGCTTTGAGCCCAAAATTGTTTTGGCCTGTCTGCAACCAGAGACCAAATCCCACTCAATCTGGTGTTCCTCATTCAGCCAACTGTCAATTTCTTCAGTGACTGACTTACTGGAATACCGCTGTGTTCAGGGATCCATGGCAGAGTAACTCGATTTTCCGTCGCTGATATATTTAGTGCCTCAAAGTATTCCTATACTATTAGCGACGTGGTCGTTGTTCCATTCAAGGCCAACATAGCAGCCCTGCTGTCTGAGCAGATACGGATGTTTCTTTCGTTGTTATACTCTTTTGCCTTGTAGGCGCAATGGAGTATGGCCATAATCTCAGATTGCAGAACTGTGGCGTAGGACCCCATCTCGATTGTGAAGCCCATTCCATTCCCTCTACAATATACACCGGTTCCAGCATTCTCCTCATTCCTGGAGCCATTTATAAACCAGTTATCTCCATCACTAAGCAGGTGTGCGTCGCCGTTAAGCCATTCCTCCTTCGTGGATAGGCTAACTCAATACTTCTTGTCAAAGAGGTAGCGAGTGGCCATTTTATCCCTGGGAATGTTCAGGGTCGGCCTCCTCGCTATGTCGAATGGGATATTCGCTCCTGTCGAGATCCTTCTGTCGGTTATCAAATTTAGTCTCCAGGCCGCCTTCGCAGCCACGGCCTTGATGGTGAGATGGAGGGGCTCAAAACCTATCAGTGCTCCCAGTGCCATCGTGGGTGTCGACTTCGAGACACCAGTGATGCCTCTCAAAATCCGTCCCCTCATCTTTTCTAGTCGAGACTTCACAGTGTACAGCTCGACCCTGCTCCACCAGACCTCCGCCGCATTGGTTGCCCTGGGTCGCAAAATCGGTGTGTAGATCCATATAAATGTCTCCGGTTTCAAGCCCCAGATTTTCCCTATGGACCTCCTAGAGAGCCATAGATTGGCTACTAGCTTCTTGCATTTGTTTTCCAGGTGCTCGTTTCATAACAGCTTCTTATCCAGCATGATTCCTAGATATTTAGCTCGTTCTTTGATTTACAGTTGTTGTCATCAAGTTTGAGTGTACTCGCGATTCCCCACTTATACCTTCTGGTGAATACAACCGCGTCTGTCTTACCCGGATTAACCGATAGTCCAGTTTTCTTGCACCATGAATCCACTATCATCAGTGGTTGCTGCATTACTCCGAAGAGAGAACGAGAACCAGTATATCGCCCGCGACGTGGTGGCCCAAACTCGAGGGTAGATGAAGCAGTTCATCCACTTCTAAGCACCACAGCAAGGGCGAATAAACTCCTCCCTGCGGACATCCTGAGTCAATGGTTCCACATAAAGTGGTATCACCCTTAGGCGTAGTTAGATTTCTGTTTTGGCTAACATGTGGCACGTCCATTCCACGATTGCAATAGACACACCATGTGTGATCATGGCTGCCCTGATCACCTCTCCAGAGGTGTTATTGAAGGCTCCTTCGATGTCCATAAAGGTTCCAATCGTGAGGCGTTTCTTGTTCAGTTGTCCTTCAATTAGGTTTTACTGCTGCGCTTAGGACCGTCTCCGTCAAGTGACCAGCCCTATAGGCATGTTGTTCCTTGTGAAGTGGCCTCCTTGACAAGACCTTATCGCGGATATATATATATATATCTATCCAAAAGTCTTTCCTCTGTTTTTAGTAGGAAAGTTGCTAGGCTGATGGAACGGAAATCCTTGGGTGAGGTATAACCGATCCTACCTGCTGTCGGAATAAAGACTACTCTCGCTCCCCCCCCCCCATGCCGCCGAGACATGTCCCATTGGGACAGTCCCAACGTCATACTAGCCCTAGCAAGTCTCACTAGCGGCCCTATGATAATCTCTCCTCCCTCTGCAAGAGGACCGGGTATATGCCATCCGGACCAGAGACTTGTAAGGACTAAAAGACTTCAGGGCCCACCTGACCCTGGAGGGAGTAAAAATCTCGTTGGCTAGCCGCAGTTTCGGACCCAGCTGGGTCACAGGCGGCTTTGGTTGCCTCTGAGGTGTCGCCCTCTTTTCTCTAGACTTTATGAAGCCCGGAAAATGTTCCTTAATCAGGTGAGCTAAGATCTCCTCGTCCAACGCTGAGTATTCCCCGTCAGGGAATTTTAGGGAGCCGAGAATAGCATCCGGGTTTCGAGAAAGCAGCTTGTCCAGTATAGCTGTCTCTGCTCCTTTCTCGATGTCTGTGCAAAATTTGGTCCATCTTTCTTGCTTTGCCTTACGTATTGCACCCCTGTATTCATCCCTCATCGCCGTAAATTAGGTCTATAGTTCATCCGTTTTGCCAGTACTGGCACGTCTAAACCTCTCTCTGGTTTCCCTGCGAAGCTCTTTTAGTTCCCAGATCCACCAGTATCTCTCCCCAGCTTCGGACTCTTGTGGGTCGAAAATTACTTTCATAAGTAGATTTGATGGCTTCCGTGAAAATCTTGGCTGCCATCTCCAGGGTGTCCACATCTCTAATTGACCTAGGGACCTCCAAGAGTGTACTCCTTAGTTCCGTGGAAAACTGGTCCTAGTCCGTTGTTCTTGGATTTTTGGCCCACTTAGTAGGGGCCGTGGGTACAAAGGATTCCAACTCGAACTCTATCTGTGAGTGATCTGAGAGAGTGGGTTCATCTGAAACTCTCCACTTCTTGATATTATCTATAAAACTACTGGTACAGAGAGTGATGTCAATGACTTCCTCCCTAACCGAGTTACGGAACGTCGGGGAGTTCCCCGTGTTATAAGAATATCTAAATCAGTGGTGATTAGGTATTTCAGTAAGTTGATGTCCGTGCTGCCCCACAAAGTATGATGGGAATTAGCATCGCATCCCAGCAGAAGAAAAATACCCCTTACCTTGTAATATTCCACCAGTGTACATACCTCCACTGGTGGGTTGGTATCGCTGTCATAAGGAAA
>CAKNWU010233528.1:0-17527 GCA_932072015.1 Andricus quercustozae | reverse complement strand
TAGTCGAGCTCACCTTTTTTGCCATTCATCCATAATCCTATTTGAGCCCGCGCTACCTAACTTGTTGAGGTATTGTAGGTTTGAGGGTCTCCCGCGTGCACGGCCCGCGTTCTTCCACACGAACCACCCTCTCAACCTTTTATCCTCTTGTTTCTACTACTGCCTGCTGTTCTGTGCGATCGTTATAACGTGCCCGAAGGTCGATCTGAAAGGAATCTATAATTCAAACCAGGTTTCTCTCAATTGAAGGTTGAAACGTAAGAAAGTGAAAAAGTGCTCAAGTACAAAGAAAGAATTGAACAGGAATTTAACTCTAATTTGAATTTATTTTTAATTTTTATAAAAACGATTATTTGGAAATATCTTGGCCGCGGTTCACGCGTATACTAACTATAATAAATTCTACAAATTCTTAGTTAGACAAATCTATTTCTAGTTGGAAAAAGAGCGTACGTGAATTTAGTTTGGCGATCGGAAAGTATCTGATCTCTCCAGAGGGAAGAAGTGATTACTCCAGCCCTCCGAGGAAGATTTTCGAGAGTTAAGAAACTTCCTGGCCCAATTGTAACCAATCAGGACAGAAATTCCTTCCACTCTCTTTGAAATTTCCCCACCCCTGGAAATTTCGTGGAAAGCGTTGAGAGTACCGATACTGGCACCGTGGGAGGCTGGTTCGGCCACTATGTTTTTTATGCGACCCCTTCCGGACTTGAAATTCTCCAGGATCCCGCGACATTAGGCTAGAAATTTATGACCTTTTGACAAAACCCAAAAGTACCAAGCATCCGCGAGAATCGGCCCTGTGCCACACATGTCGACCAGATCGGGACACTCAAACTCTCCGTACAACAGCCCTTTTTCAGATTTCCTTTCTATCTTCTTAAACTAAACTTCTTTCAAGAAAAGCTATTTTGAAATTACATGCGTATATACAGTCAAGATGTCCCTAAATCGTGAGAACCCTCAAAAACTAAACTTCAAAATCCAAGGCAGTCCTTTCTTTTATGGTGATGTTTTCTTTCTTTTATGAATTTTTTTATGGTGTCCTTTCTTTTACAGGATGTGCTTAAGGTCTTAAGTTGTAATTCTCAAATTTCTAAAAGTATATACATTCTTATGGAATAATTTGAGTCATGCATGTCCCTCTGCATCCTGTCCTACGTGCATTCTGAGCTTCCATAAATGATGCGATATTTTTAAATCTTATAATTCCAGACTTAGTTATTTTATATTTTAATTAATAACTAGGAATATGCATTTTATGAATATTACAGTTCAGAGAGTATATAATGCAGTGTTTCTACTTTATCGGACCGATAAAGCAGATTCGCGCCAAACTGCGATCGTCACACCTTCCCCCATATAATAAAGGTGTTTCCCATGGAAACGCCTTTGAAAATATTGTTTTAAGACCAGAGCGGTATTACGCACATTGCATACATTCTCTTCACTTTTTAAATCAGTTCTGGACGAATATGCGAGCGCTCTAAACGGTTTGAGTGCACGATCTTTCTTTCATTCGGTTTAACTTGTATTTCAACATTACAATCGTTAAACACACGCGTAATAAAGTAGGTTCCATCAAAATAATCTTCAGGTTTATTGATTCGGTCACTTTTCAAAAGACGAACATATCCGCCGACTGGCTCATGAAATTAGATCCCTGATCGGTCTGAATTGAACTGGGGCATCCAAAGCGAGATATGAAGTTCTCAACGAGTGCCATAGTTTGCGGAAGTGCACCCACAATGTCCATTTATAATTTGTCGACAGCTTCCTTTGGGCTATCGGTTATTTTCATCGGCTGCCTAGTTTTCACATGAACGAGCTTTTTTCACTTAGCAACTATCGCATTGTTTAATAAAATTATCTATATCTTTTCTTATATTATGCCAACTGAATCTTTCGCGTATTCGTTGTAAAGTTTTCGTACACACTTTGTGCCCACCCACTAATGAACTATCAGCTTCACGTATAATATTTTCGCCCTCCGATTCTGAAGGAATCTTTATCTCTCCAGTACAAACAAAAATAGTAACTCCGCTCTTGTTAAATATTTCTAGAGCTAAGTCCTCGACATCAACCCAAGCAACGCCGTCGAAACCATTTCCATATTTGATACGCTAACGGTCTTTGTATCTAATGCAAGCATGGTGCGTTTCAGAGATTGCAAAATGGATCTTAGATTGTCCCTGTTAATTTTATCGTCTCAAAATTCTTTAATTACTGCATTAAAAAGGTATTTGTCCGCATGCTGAAAACTAAGGATTTGATTTAATCTTGGCTGCACCTGCCGAAGTTCTTCTGACCCAACTATGCCTTCACCAATGAGCTCACGGCTTTTTACAGTAGTGAATTTACAGTCGCGCGAGACGAAGTGTAACAAATTATCATTCCTCGAAACTAGCTGATCTCTTTTAAAAAACGATACACCCTTATTAGTGATAAAGACTCTAGCGATTTCAAAAGATTCTTCCGCGAAATTATTTATAGATTTTTGACGTTTCGACTCAGACGAGGCTGCCACTGTCCACCTAGTTGTCTGGTGTCCATAGCCTCCCCCTACAGGTTTTTCAGCGACGCAAGTGTCGGTGAAATGCTGATCACGGGGTGCATAACTAGCCAAGTTTTGACTCTTCGTCGGGCTTTCAGCGAGACGACCTTCCCACCTTTTTTTCATGACGCCTGGTGACCAGCGAGCCAGTACTTCGAAGATTTTCGGTCGTTTGATCCGGCAAATGTCCACCTCCTTCCGCAGATGTTTGTCGACGGCTTTTACTCGTGGACTTGCTGATCGCGGAATTCCCCACAAAGCTTGCAGAATCAGTTTTATAAACTACTTCCCCCTCCCCACCCCGCGGGGGTTTGTGACTTAATAATCGGTAGACACCGTTAGCCTGACAAGAGGGGGTGTTGTCAACCACCCCTGGAGGTGGTGACCTACTTTCGGACTCGACGGCTGGTTCGTAATTATTACTTCCTGAATCAGAGTAAGATTCAGTTTCACATAAACCGCTAGGATCCCTTTGGCTAGCTTGGTCTGAGATTTTTACTTCCGATTCCATTTGCCCAATGTTCATTAAAAATACACGTGCAATCAATATTTGATTTTCCATGACAAGCTCATCTTCATTGTCACTCAGTTCGTCATCCCCTCGACTCGAACCAATATGATCGTATCTGATCGTCATCACCCACACCGAGTCCAGGTAATCAGAATCTAAATGTGCCTTGTCTAGGACAGCACCTGTAGAATCAACTTCTTGACTTAGTTTTGGAGTATTTTCGAGATCGACTACTTCGTAACTGTCTTTTTGTTCTTCTTTTAAAATTATACTTATCTCTACCGGATTCCTTGAGAGAGCGTCTGCATTTGGGTTGATTCTACCGGGCTTATAAAAATCTCTGTAATCATATTCGGCCAAACGTAATTTTCATCTTGCTAGTTTCGATGCAGGGTTTTTAATATTGTGCATCCAAACTAACGGTCGATGGTCGGTAACCAACTTAAACTGGTGTCCATATAAATACGGTCGAAAATGCTCTACACCAAAGAGTATAGCAAGACGCTCTTTTTCGGTTGTAGAGTAACGTGTTTTGGGCCCATTTAGAATACGAGAGGCAAAGGCGATTGGTAAATCCGTACCAATTTGACCCTGACTGAGCACTGCTGCTATTGCGCGGATGTTATTCTGTCACGCAAAATCTCCAAAGCCTGCTGCTGTGGAACATTCCAATGAAGTTTCGCATCAAGACGCGTGAGATAATTCAGAGACTTTGCGATTTTTGCAAACTCTGGAATAAATTTTCGATATTATCCAACAGGACCGAGGAATTGTTTAACATTTTTCCTGTTTTTATGAATCGGAAAATTCCGCACGGCCTCCATCTTGCGATAGTCTAGTTTTACACCGTCTTGGGTAATCACGTGACCTAGATAAGCGATTTCTTTTCGCAAGAAATGACACTTATCATACTGCAGTGTCAACCCAGCGGATTTCAGTCTCTCCAAGAGCTTCCTGAGCTTCCTAGAGTGTTATTCCAAGGAGTTAGCGTAGATGACGATGTCATCCATATAAACAAAAAGCTCACCTACTTAAAGACCAGAAAGCACTCGGTCCATAACCCGTTGAAAAGTGGGAAGTGCATTTTTCAATCCAAATGGCATATGTTTGAATTCATAATGGCCAAAACGAGTGGAAAATATTGTTTTTTCTTTCGATTTGAGATCTATCGGAATTTGATGAAATCTCGAAGCAAGGTCGAGCGTAGTAAAATGCTTTGCTCCTCCCAAGTGATCAAGAATGTCAGTCATATTAGGCAAGGGGTTAGCGTCGCTAATAGTCATTTCATCAAGGTCTCGGTAATCTATTACCATGCCCCACCGTTTATTTCCTTCGAATCAGACTTCTTTGGTACAATCCAGACCGGTAAATTGTAGGGCGAATTAGAGATTTCAATAATATTATTTTCTAAAAGCTCATTCACTTGTTTTTTAATGACCCTTCCTTTCGCAAAATGTGCAGTATCATCCGTCTTTGCCGTTATCATTTTAATTATTCGCTGGGTTGGATATTTTAGAACGACATTCGCGTTTAAAGAGACCGGCCTAACCACATTTGAAACAAGTTATTTTTGCTAAAATTTTCATATTTTCTTCCCTGAACAAATGCAACTTGACTTACAGAGTATCCGAGCTGACCGTTGCTAGCATCGAGTTCACGAGCACGGCGCAGCTGCTCTAAGTGCGATACCTCATTATAGATTACTGTGGTAATACTTATTGCAATTCGCAAAGTCGCGGGATTTCTTAGTGAAACACGATTTTCGATTTCTGGCTTTAAACCTCCAATAAAACAAGAAGTTGCGTTTCTATTGGCGCCGAGTCGCATTCTAGCGACTGCTTCGATAGGAAAGCCGATCGCGATTACTTCGACGGTTCTTCCAAGTATTTCGCTTACTTTAATGCCATATTGCAAAACTGATTCACCATTCTTTTGCAAAACGTTTGACATTTGAGCTTGCAATTGGCTAAGATCCTCCTGAGGAATAAACGCAAGTTGCAAAGTATTGAGAAGTTCTTCGAGAGTTTCGGGCTCGCTTATGCTTTGCAAATAAGCATCTGCATCACCTTTTACGTGAGTCCTGATAAGCTTATCTAAAAATAATCCATTTTCTGGATGTACAGATATCTCAGCGAATCTACAGTCACGAATAAAAACTCCAACAGGTGGAGTGTTACGTATCGTGATTCTGTGGGCAAAGAAATCATGCTAGGAGGACGAGATGCTCTTGCAGAAAGTGGGTCAGTGGGAACATTATAAACAAGGCCAATGACACTTGGGTGTGGAATCAAATTGGAAATTTCGCCATTGGATGCAGAATAAATGAAATATCTGGGTTGTTCTGTTGAAACTGAGTCTGTGGATCCAGCGTCTGACAAACTTGAGACAAGTATCAAATAAGTAACTCGAGACTTAGGAGCAACATTGCTCAACTCGCTAAGTTCATGCAGAGCCAGTACAGAAGGAGAGTGGCTTCGTTTTTGTCCGCCATTTTAACTTTGATTTCCAATTTAAAAAAAGTACACACATTCAATTTTTAAACATACACAAGTCTTAATGAATCAAAATGTAAGAAAAATAATTTCTTACAATTTTCCACAAAATTGGATTTTAAACTAAAACCAGACAAATTCAAACAAGACTAAACTGAAAATTCATGAAATTCTCTAGATCTCTTATCACTTCACGGCACTTTTCACTGAGCACTTTTTGTAGCCTCTCAGATTCTGCACGATGTTCTTTCTTCTCAGAGTCCTTTGCTGCAGGGGATGTAGGTCACTAGGTCTGCTTACGGTCCTTAGCGATGCGAAATCTCCAAATTCCTTTGTAGATGCGATACGGCCGCTGCGTCAGCTCACTCTTGAGTTGACGTACACCCTCGCATTCACCTTGCGATAAAGCTATCGCAAGCCTACGACAGAAAACCTCTACGTTGAGGGAAAAACGTATATGAAGGGTGAGGACTTTGCTAAAATACTAGCATTGTCCTAATGACCAGAATTGTAGTGGCAAGATGTATTTCTGTTAATTTTGGGACTACTCGATCTGCCCCAACAGGTTAAACACCTGGCTGCTGTCCTGGCGATGTCCTCTGGTCTCCGTCGTCCGTTGATCCTGGTTCCGAATTTTTATTTAATTTGTTCAAGTTTTTACGCTGACACCCTCACTTTGTTTATTGGAAAAAATCACAGCACGAACAATGTTTTTAAATGAATCGACGCGAAACGCGACCCGCTATTTTATTTTTATACCAAGAGAAACACTCATGACTTGTCTTTAATTTCCAAAATTAAAATTTTTATCACTGAAGACAAAGTTCTTTTATTAAAATAAAAATCACCAATCACTAACTTTGGCAGAATCCCACAACGCTGTCACCACTTTTGTAACGTGTCCGAAGGTCGATCTGAAAGGAATCTATCATTCAAACCAGGTTTCTGCCAATTGAACGTCGAAACGTAGGAAAGTGAAAAGGTGCTAAATTACAAAGAAAGAATTGAACAGGAATTTAACTTTAATTTGAATTTATTTTTAATTTGATAAAAACGATTATTTGGAGATGCCTTGGCCGCGGTTCACGCGTATACTATCTATAATAAATTCTACAAATTCTAATTTAGACAAATTTATTTCTAGTTGGAAAAGAGCGTACGTCAATTTGGTTTGGCGACCGGAAAGTATCTGATCTCTCCAGAGGGAAAAAGAGATTACTCCAGCCCTCCGAGGAAGATTTTTCAGAGTTGAGGAACGCCCTGGCCCAATTGTAACCAATCAGGACAGAGATTCCTTCCACTCTCTTCGAAATTTCGGCCACTCTGTTTTTTATGCGACCCCTTCCGGACTTGAGATTCTCCAGGATCCCTGGACTTTACGCTAGAAATTTATGACCTTTTGACCATGTTTGATCCTAGGGCAGAATCAAGGAAAAATATTCTAAAAATATGTTCATTAGTTCTTAAAATACTGCAAGGAATTACCTTTAAAATTTGTTGTCCTTCTAGAATCATGGGATATTTCTTTATAAAATAAATTTTATTAAATTTACTTTACAATTATTTACAATTAATTTCTGAATAGAATTACTATACAATTAAAATAAAATTGTGAAAATAAATATAAGTTTTCTGAGATTTTTGAGAAAATTTCGAAATATTTTCTAAGATTTCAGATATTTTAAATCAAAATTTGAGCAAGAAAAACATTGTCAACCGAATAGTTTCATTTTCAGGCAAAAAAGGTTCATTCTCAACGATAAATGTAATAATTGCTATTTCAATACAACAAATTATTTTATTTTAGTCAGGAGAAAAGGAAAATTTCAACAAAATTATAATTTAAGGCGAAAAACATTTTTTTTGTATACAAAATAAATATTTAAAATAACTATTTATTTTTTAAGTGTTTGATTATTTTATGGTTATATAAATATAATTTTCACATGAATCTTGACAACATTTTTCAATATTTGAGATATGTCAAATTAAAAATTTCAACAAAAAATATAATTTTCAATTAAACACTGCTTAATGGAGATATGTTTATAATTTCATTCTTCAAATCTATTCCATAAGGTCAAGCATGATACAAAAATCTCGTACAATTTATAAAATGACCAATTATTTACAAGAATTTGTCAAATAAAAATAAATGTGTAACATATTCAAATAACATTTAGGAATATTTATAAAAAGTATCAATATTTTTCATGTTTATAATTAATGTGTACAGAGGACAGTTTTTTTTTTAAATTTCACGACAGTTCAAGTTAATAACTTTTTGGCTTTTTTCCTAGAATCCCCAAAATTGTGACTGTAGCCTAAAATAGCATGAAAAGAAAGGTAAGTATCAGAGGTAAGTATACAGTAAAAATGTTGATTAATTTAATAAATTAAAAATAATAATTATTTATTATTATTTTGACTTTATAATATTTAAAATTAGTTGAAAAATAAAACATAAATAATGAAAGATGAGACTGTAGAAGGTGTCAATTTTTGAAAACAAAAATCAACTAAAACCTTCCAATAGCCGACGAACCCGAATCGTGAAGTCGGACCTCGGGCTGCCGAATATACGCCCGTGCCCACTTTTTACTGCCGAGTTTTTCTATTCCTGTTTCTCACGGCCCAAGTGCCGTTGTCTACATTTCACTGACAATGTTCTATTTCTGCTTTTTACAGACGTGAAATTATATCCAATTTTTCAGGCACTTTTGTATAGCTGCTTTTTACTCACCTACGAGGTATTTCCATTTTTTAATATCAGCCGCTCATTTGATCTTAGGGAAAGTTAACGAAAACCTCGTCGATTTGCACAATGATATAAAATCGTAACAGAGCAACAGATAATAATTTGAGATTGCAAGATAAATTTTATTATAATTTAAATTGCTTATAAATTTTAGGAAGTATGCGTTGATTAAAAATGAAGATTTGTTACACGCGCAACCATGCTAATATGGAAGAAAAAGTTCATTTGATTCATTTGTTTATTCAAACAATTAATATATTATGGTACATAAATCTAGTACACAGTATTCGAGGGTAGTTCAAGACTGACCTCTGCTGAGGAGCAGGCAAGGTAGCAGGCTAGATTCCGGTGTTACCAGAAATAAAATCTATGTACATTTCAAAATTTGGAAAAATGGCAACCTCGGAATTTTTTCTGAGATGATTCATGATTCATCAAGAAAACGTGCCGATTCTCGTTTTACCCTGCTTAATGAAACACCAAGTTAAAAGGTTGCAAGATTTTGGGCACTTTCTCTCAGTCTTTCAAACATTCAAATGTTTCAATTTAGACAAATTATACAGCAGTAACTATTCACTCAAACATTCCGCCCACTCTGGAAGGTCTCCTTTCTAAACAGAGAAGTAAATTCAATCATAAGAAATTCACCTATAAATAATCAGCAATATATATAGACAGTTCATATAATAATATCGAAAATAAAATGCAAATCCAACTTTTTTACAAGTGCACATTAATTTGAATCAGATATCAATCACTGATCATGGGATCGTGTATGGGCAAAACACATAGGTCTAGACTGGTCGCCGCAAAGTAGAACCACCAATTCTAACAGTGGCGACTCGCATCAAGTTTCCTTCCCAGGCTGTAATTCAGTGACACGTCCAAGCTGCCACTTGAGAGGAGGAAGGTGATCCTCCTTTGAAAGAACCAGGGATCCTAATTTAATAGGGTCAAGATTCGTTCGTGACTATCAAGGCCTGTACTGGAGGTTGTGCAAACACTCCTTCTGCCAGAGTTGCCAAAAGTGCTGGGCCATTTGCTGTAAATGATGGTATCGGTCCAGTCGTGTGAGCTGGATGTGAGATAAGGCTAGTTGCAGCAACGCAACCAATGAGTCTCCAATAAGGAAATGTTCGGGATTTAGAGGATCAAGCTCATTGGGATCGTCGGATTAGGGTGACAGAGGACGAGAATGGAGGCAAGCTTCAACTTGAGCATTAATCGGTTATATTCATCCTTAATAATTAATTTCGTTAACAAGTGATCCGAAGGTAATATAATGAGATGCTTCTTATCGAAAGAAAGATATTCTTCGTTTAGTCTTCCGCCCACTCTGAGCAGACCCAATTCATCAAGAAACGGTTTGAGCGATTTAAGCTTGCTAGAGTTTACAAGTTCCCTTTTTTGTTCAATACAATGATTCTCAGTGCGTAAATATTCTGCCTGTGCCAGTTTGATGAGTCGAAGTTTCGTGCATTTTAATTTTTGAGGAGTGAGAAATCCTATCTTGAGATCGGTAGTCGGCCTAGATAAATTATTACGGATTCGAAAACAACATAAGAGTACCCAAATTAATGTTACAAAGGAAGAGAAACGTTCGAAGATGGTTAAATCTTGTTTTGTGAGAGTAGCTTGATTTGAACTGCAGTTTCTTTTCATTCCGGGAACGATTTTAAGATTGATAGCTTCTGCAATGGGCCAATTATCAGAGTCCTATGATAACCAAGTTGGTCCATGCCACTAGATATCTGATTTCGGTAGTTCAGATGGATCGATTCCTCCTGAAATAATATCCGCAGGATTGTCAGAAGACGAGACGTGGTTCCAGATTCCATCCTTGTTGAGTTTTTGTATTTTTGTTGTCCCGTTGGCTATATAAGTTTCCAATTTGCAAGAGGGTCCGTTAATCCATGTGAGTGTACTCGTAGAATCACACCATAAAAATATGCTACCAAAGGTCATATTTAGTGAAGTAATCACTTTATGCGAGAGTTCCGCAATCAAAAGAACCTCGCAGACTTCTAATCGTGGTGCGTATGTAGATTGATGCTCCGTACGCCTTTTCAGAAGCGTCGAAAAATCCGTGAATTTCTATTGTGACTGAATTTTCACATAAAATTAGTCTTGGAACACTTACGTCATTGAGGCTGTACAGCTTATCTCGAAATCCTACCCATTCACTGTGCATTCGTTGAGTCACAGATTCGTTCCAGTCCAGTTTCAGTTCCCAAAGTCCTTGAAGGAAAATCTTTGCTCGTACAGTGGCAGGACCAACAGGACCGAGAGGATAAAAAATTTGAGACACAAGTGACAAAACAGTTCGTTTTGTCACTTTCAGCTGCTCTGGAATTTTCACAGAATATTGAAGTTCGTCGATATTCGAGTTCCAAAGCATTCCCAAAGCTTTAGGATCCTTATCTCCCTAAATCAGTCGATCTTCATCCTTGAGTGTTTGCGCCTCTTCAAGGGAGTCTGCACCTGTTAGAAGATCATCCAAGTAGAAGTCATGTATGATTACAGTGTTCAATTCGAAAAATTGAAAAGGTAGACAGCTGTCCATTCTGCAAAGAATTCGCTGCAATTTTCGTTGCTCCTCGTCTACGTAGGTCCGTCGGTACATTTTGGCAATTTTGTCAGTGACTTAGTCAGAGACTTAATGAGAGTCAACTTTTGCTTACCACTTTTTTTAAGCGAAATGCGTCCTTTAATTTGGTATATAAAATGCTATCTCTTTGTGAGTTCTTAATGAGAGTCCTCGTATCGGTCCTTTAGACATTTCCACCTGATGTGACAATCCTGACGTCGTTTTTGATGACCCATCGAAAACTATGCGAACCTTCGTAGTCGTGCTGTCAGGCTTCGTGACAGCGTGATGCGTAATGTAATACGTTGGAGCATCAGATTGAATTTTTGCTGGAGGAACCTCTGTCATATCGTCTGCAGTTTCGTATTCACTGATAAAATTGAAGTACCCGTCCTTGAGTTGCGGATCCTTTAGCAGTTTCGTTCTACGGAGTTTAGTCGCTTTTCTACACTTTTGAACGATTCTCCTAATTCATTAAGCCTGGCAGAATAAGCAATATTAACTATAAATCGCCCCAAGTGGTCCGAAACAGCTAAAAAGGCGGAAATAATTCTCAGAAGCAAGATTTTTTGATGAGTTTTGGTATCTAGCGGTTTTGAGATATAGGGAATGTAAATTTTGCAATATCAGTGGCGTAGGTTACTGTCGTAAGGCAGTGGCATAGTGAAAATAAGACTAAACATGTTTCTTTAAACAAAACTGTTTGATACCCGTGGGGTTTAAAGGGTAAGAAATACAAATTTGTCATTGCCAGTAGCATAGTTTGCCTCCCTTTTGCAATGGGGTATTAGAGTTTTTTAACAAATAAATGAAAACATCGTAAATTGTCAAAGAGATGGGTTTTTACGTGTGAGGAATCAAAATTCACCGTTAAGTGTAGTATGATCCCTTACAATGGGAAAAGAAAAATTATTGAAAAAATAAAGTAACAATTAACTTTGCGTATTCACTGAATTGTACCAATAATTTCTTATTTGTAGTAACACAGCGCGAAAAACAACGTACAAATTTAAACTTTGTAGAAAATAACAGGAAATATTTCTTTTTATATCACATGTCACGGGAAAAACACAGTGCCAATAATGGGTTTTAAACATTTTGATGATTTCTTGAGATAAAGGTTTCTTCTTCATGCATTTATTTATAAAATAAACAAATAATATCGAACGAGAAGTCTTCACCACTAAAAATAATCACTTACATAATTTGAAGACAATCAGAAAGAAAAATGATTACTTTCTGTCTATAAATGGACAAACTATGCATTTGTTTATAAAATTTGTTCATAAATTAGGCAAATAATAGGCTGTAGGTGATTTTGAATAGTAAATTTCCGATTCAGCCCACTGTGCAGCACCTGTCTGCTCAAGCGGTGAGCGCGCGTGGTGAACGACGCGATTCCCAAGTTTTAGCAATAAATACCGCTTGGGAGCGCGTATAGGCAAAAAACGCCAACTGCTCCTTGATGTACACACACTAACGACTCATAGTATATACGATTCACCCATGACATCTCGTACCATATTTTTATACTTCAATGCAAAGTTGACGTTTGTTGACTTCCATAAGAATTTTGTAGTGTATATTTGGGCGTCTTGGAGCAGCAGTCAGTTGGCTACATTCAATTTTTGCTTATCACTTTTTTAAAGCGAAATGCGTCCTTTAATTTGGTATATAAAATGTTAGCTCTTTGTGAGTTCCTAATAAGGTAAACGCGATAGGCTTAACAACCTAAAGTCACAGTCGATTCAGATTGCGCAACGCTGCTGTGGATACGTCATGTTCAGGAGAATTTTACGGGACTTGAGAGTTACGAACGATAAAAATATGGTTGCTGTGTGATGCCTTATATATTTACCTGTGAAAAAATACACAATTATACACCGATAACCACTTTCATATATTCGACTTATTTCCGCCTTTTTAGCTGTTTTGGACCATTGTGCGCCCATCAGGTGAGCGCTTAGTTGTCGGTGAAAAGTGCTGCTTACAAGGGTTTTCCGCGTCGAGAGTTCCCTTGCCCTTACTGTCGACAACCTGTTCGACTTCCCAGAGTCTCTCAACTTGGCTGTGCAGTTGCTGGTTAGTAATGAGATGACACGTAGTTCTGGTGTCATTGTAAGCGTTCAAAGGTAACAGTTTACCCGCCAGAATCCATCCTAATAAAGTCTTTTGCAGTAACGGACCGTCTGGACGAAGCCTAATCTGCCCAATGCATAACGAATTTCAGAATAATCCATCCCCGATAAGAAGATCAATGTGATGATCCATTCAAGTCACGTGGTGAAATTGGTACGTAGTTAGTAATGCGATTAGTGACTAAACGTCGCAAAGAAAGTTTGATATCCACCGAGTTTAGATTTTATGACATCCCGAGTTTGCTTATGTAATTTAAGTCCGATCGGTTCGACTCCTGAAACTGTCATGTCAACCGTGGAAAATGGAAGGTCGAGTTTACGGCACAAATCTTGAGTTATAAAGTGAGGTTGTTATCCCGTATCTAATAACGCTCTACATTCATGTGACTTTCCTTATCGGTCTTGAATATGAACAATTGCGGTAGATAATATCACGTACGGGTCTTAATCGTCATCGTTATTTCGCGCTGATCCTACAAGAAGTGAAGTTTGAGAGTGGGCATGCTCACGTGGCGACTGTTGAGTTTGTTCGGATTTCTCATACGGAGAATTATATTCGATGTGAACTAATGTGTGATGCTTTTCTGAACATTTCCTACATGAAGCTGATTGACAATTTTTATTTCTATGACCGGAGAAAAGACAGTTAAAACACAGGTGAAAATTGTTAACTACGCTCAATCTCTCGCTTACGGGAAGTTTCTTGAATTCTATACAGTCATAAAGTGCGTGAGGTTTTGTACATAAAACATATACAGATTTTTCTGTAGCCACATGCGAAGAAATGTGGCCTCTTAGTTTTTTGTTGTGATTGGCCGCAGTCGATTTGCTCTGAGAGTTCGCGGGAGTTGTCTGTTTATCGATGTGAGACAGTTGCAGGAGTTTACAGTGATTCTCTAAGAAGGTTAAAACATCCTTTAATTTTTTTTTTACTTAAAGTCGCTCACTTTTTTTGCCATTAACGTTTAGTGTTGGAATCTAATTTTTTACTCATGAGATATAATAGAAGTGTATCCCATGAGTCAGCGGGTTCATTGAGTGCTTTTAACGCGCGCAAATTGTTATTAATATCGTCAATACAGTGTCGCAATTCAATAAAAGATTCTTTTTAAATTACTTTAAATTCACAAAGTGCTTTTGTATTATGGTGAATAAGCACGGCAGAGTCCTCGTATCGGTCCTTTAGACATTTCCACGCGATGTGATAATTTGTATCCGAAATGCCTGAAGACTGAATTACGCGAGCTGCATCCTCTTGAAGGGCATGATTTAGATAATGAACTTTGTCAACCTTTGCAATATCTCTGCCGTTAACAATTGCTTTGTAGAAATCACGAAATTTAATCCAGTTCTCAAACGTGCCATCGAAGGTCGGTAATGACATTTTTGGTAAGCGATAACCGGAATCGGTCTTTATTGTGAGGGGAGAACCTGCAATTCTAATTGGAGTCGGAGAAGAAGCGGAACTTTAAAATATTGGACTGATTTTTTTATTAATGTGAGCTCTAGCAGACGCAATTACTTCGCAAAATCTATTTTCGAAAAATTCGCGTTTTTCTTCTTCTTGCTCTCGTAGTTCCTCAGTTTTAGTATCTGGATGTAATTCAATTAAAATCTGTACACGATCAAATTCATCGTATAGGGGTTCTAATTTCTCTTACTTAGGATCCACTTTTCAGTAATAAATGTACAGGAGAGATTAGGAAAAGGATGAATTTAAACTGGAGACTCACCGTTAATTCCTGTAGTGACGTAGTGCTCAGCAAGTCTGCGACACAGGTCCTAGATGAGAAATCTATCCTTATAATCCCACATATGAGTTCAAAGTTAACACTCACAGTTGCAATTGATTGATTGGATAATGCAATCATCCACAGTTCGCAAACACAAAATTCAATTTCAAGTTCAGAGGCAAAATTCAAAGTCAAATTCAAGGCAAGTGTGAATATAAGTGCAATTCACAATTTAAATATAAATTTTAAATTCAAGAGTAATTAATTCGATATGGTCGAAGAAAAACTAAAGTTTAATGTAAAGATTTGAAGTCCGAGTCTTGAACTACACTAATTTTCACTAACCACTCACTAGAACGTTTGACACAATCATATAATATCACAAGAGTTGCCCGTCGGCAAACTCAATTAACCGAGTTCCTGGATACATGAAAGTGCACAATAATCAAAGTTCAATTCAAAGTACAAATTTGTTCACTGATTCAAAATTTATCCGGTTTCGAAGGACCAATGTTTACACGCGTAACCATGGTAATATTGAAGAAAAAGTTCATTTGATTCATTTGTTTATTTAAACAATTAATATATTATGGTACATAAATTTAGTACAAAATGAGTGGTTAAATAAGATACAAGATCCGAGGTACAGTGCAAGCTAGACGTTAATTTTTTCGAGGGTAGTTCAAGACTGACCTCCGCTGAGTATTAGGCAAGGTAGCATGCTAGATTCCGGTGTTGCCAGAAATAAAATCTATGTACATTTCAAAATTTGGAAAAATGGCTACCTCGGAATTTGTCCGGAGGTGAATTATCAAGCAGGCCGAGTGATAGAAAGTTCAAGATGTTAAAACTGACCGCGTCAAGGATCTATTAATGGAGGAATACAGTCTCAAGAAAACGTGCCGATTCTCGTTTTACCCTGCTTAATGAAACACCAAGTTAAAAGGTAGCAAGATTTTGCACACATTCTCTCAGTCGTTGAAACATTAAAAAGTTTCAATTTAGACAAAATTTTACCGCAGTAACTATTCACTCAAACCAGATTAAAGTAAAGAGAAGAAATCGAAATTCGGAGGTAGTAATAATTTGGAAAATACAAGAGAGCTTAAGAAAAGCAATCCAAAGTTAAGAGATAGTGAAATTCCCCAAGTAACTATCAATCCAAGTTTATGTAGGGATCAGTCATGATCAACAAATTTTGAAACAAATCTTCATTGGTTGCAATCCGAATGATGACGCTAATGTAATTGAAAATGCTCCATTGCCTATCGGCCAATTGGCAGAAGAGTACCAAAAGGTAAAAATTAAGATTTTCAAGAGGATAAGTGAATTCAATACCCAAAAAGTCAGTCGGATTGCAACCAATAAAGATTTGTGTCACAATTTTTTGATCGTAACTGATCCCTACATAAACAACTTCAGTACCCATAATGAGAATGTCCATCATTCCATGGATGTTGAGTGTAGACGTTTTACGATTCGGTTCCTTATTTCAAGGTAACATTAACTATTAAACCCAAAAAACAGATTTATTCTATACGAAAGAATTATTTTAAGAATTGAGTGATCAAGATTATTTATAACAAGCGGAAATATTGTTGGATGTCAGTATATTTCGTAGGAGTTTCATTTTTGATGATCTAATAAACATTTCAGCAAGAAAACGATTTTTCCTATTTAAAAACCACTATTAAATGCATTTGTTGATCAGAATTGTTAATAACAATGAAAAATATTGTCAAATGTCAGTTCCTTCCACCAGAATTTTAAGTCAGGGATAAAATGAACAATTATGCAAAACAATGGATCTTTTCCATCAAAGAGTGACCATTTAATGAATTTGTTAATCATTGTTGTTTATAACAATTAAAAGTATTGTTTACTGACCATTTCTGTTATGGAATTTTCATTTTTGAAGGCCAAACTAATGATTTCGCAGAAAAAATGCATTTTATATAGCCATAGGCACTTATTTATTAAATTTGTTTATAACAAACAAACAAATCATACGTCAGTGTTTCATTTTGAAAAAAGTTGTCAGTTTTCGCTTATCTCTCACCATTTTCAAGATGACTCAACATTTTTTGTATTTTTTTGTTTTGTTTGAATTCCTAATATCTTTCTGTTGGGTAGGTTTGCATTGGTCGAAAACAAACCACATTATAAAATTGGCTAAATGTTTTTCAGGTTTCACGTATCTGTGATCCCTTTCGAGATCATTCAAAATTTTGGATTTTTTTTTCGAATTTTGAACATTTTTTTATTGGTTTGGATAAAGGTGGCTGAGGACCGTCCCCCTTTAACGAACTCTGAAAATGTTGTCAGTTTTGGCGTATCTGTCACCACTTTCGAGATAACTACACATTTTTATTTTGTTTTTAATTTTAAAAATACTTTCTTTCCATTCTCCTATGTTTAAAGAACCCAACCGAGTTACAGAATTGAATCGTTTTTACATTATCGACTTATCGAATCTTACTCTCAATTCTCGACAGAGGATGATATGCTCTCGACAGATTAGATGTCAATGGCAAAATGCATATCCTTTTTAAAATAAGATAACGGACCACATAGCGTTGAAGTGGTTTCACAAATTAAAACCCCTAACTGTCCTATTAGTAAATGAGTATTAGAACTACTGGAATATGACTTTGAAGTTATATGCTGTAAAGGCACTTCAAATTTTGTACCAGAGGCTCTCTCGAGATCAGGAGATTCAGAAAAAGCAACACATAAAAAACAAAGTGTAAACTA